>JAXRKP010002984.1:0-15000 GCA_037039925.1 Doris montereyensis | reverse complement strand
TGAGAAACAGTCTGCTGCTAGTTATCCGACACACTTACTTGGGAACAAATAAATCCCTTTTATGTTTATCATAGCTATCCAACATCTCCGCAATTCCGACTCTGATGCTAATTTGCTGGGAACAAATTAATGGACTTTTCTTTTTTCAATATAATAACTGCACACACTTATCTGACACACTAATCCTTGCAACAATTGGCAAAATAAATCACACCATCGCACAATGTGTAGTGAGATACATGTACGCGTCTCTACATGTTATGACCCAACAGCGGAGGTAAAAAAGAAATACTGATCCCGAAATTGTCACATTTTAGTAAGAAACTATAAATTTACTTCAAAAACAACATAAGACATATTTTCTAAGAAGCATTTGCATCATTCCAAAGGTAAAAAATTTCTCCATCATAAACGAAAAAAAAAACCCAATCCTGTATGAAATCATAAATTAAAATGTTAGACTTGATTGAAAGTAGGACTGACAATGCCGCAAAAGGGTACAGTGGATCCACTACTCTGCGACTGCAATGAGTTAATAATAAAAATATAGACAATCTGCAACTGCAATGAGTTAATAATAAAAATATAGACAATCTGCAACTGCAATGAGTTAATAATAAAAATATAGACAATCTGCAACTGCAATGAGTTAATAATAAAAAATATAGACAATCTGCAACTCCAATGAGTTAATAATAAAAAATATAGACAATCTGCAACTGCAATGAGTTAATAATAAAAAATATAGACAATCTGCAACTGCAATGAGTTAATAATAAAAAATATAGACAATCTGCAACTGCAATGAGTTAATAATAAAAAATAGACAATAGAACTGCAATGAGTTAATAATAAAAATATAGACAATCTGCAACTGCAATGAGTTAATAATAAAAATATAGACAATCTGCAACTGCAATGAGTTAATAATAAAAAATATAGACAATCTGCAACTGCAATGAGTTAATAATAAAAAATATAGACAATCTGCAACTGCAATGAGTTAATAATAAAAAATATAGACAATCTGCAACTGCAATGAGTTAATAATAAAAAATATAGACAATCTGCAACTGCAATGAGTTAATAATAAAAAATATAGACAATCTGCAACTGCAATGAGTTAATAATAAAAAAATATAGACAATCTGCAACTCCAATGAGTTAATAATAAAAATATAGACAATCTGCAACTGCAATGAGTTAATAATAAAAAATATAGACAATCTGCAACTGCAATGAGTTAATAATAAAAAATATAGACAATCTGCAACTGTAATGAGTTAATAATAAAAAATATAGACAATCTGCAACTGCAATGAGTTAATAATAAAAATATAGACAATCTGCAACTGTAATGAGTTAATAATAAAAAATATAGACAATCTGCAACTGTAATGAGTTAATAATAAAAAATATAGACAATCTGCAACTGCAATGAGTTAATAATAAAAATATAGACAATCTGCAACTGTAATGAGTTAATAATAAAAATATAGACAATCTGCAACTGTAATGAGTTAATAATAAAAAATATAGACAATCACAAGAGCAACAGAAAGGCTGGTCATCATGAACCAGCAGGAAACCCCTGCATAAGGCATGAGTGACCAATAAAAAAAGTGGCTGCTTTTTAGTGGCGGCGTTTGCCAAGTAGTTAGGCTACAGGACTTGGGATCATGATGCTGAGAGTTTAAATCCTAGCAGGATTGGGGGGGGGGGGGGGGAATAGGTGACTATAATCACCTGTTCAGCTTCATGCTACAGAAACCTAGATAAGCTTCCGCTCTATGGGCTGTAATGGCTTTAAAGGGAACTTTATTTAAAACGCTCTCTCGTTTCCTATTTCTTAATCTTACTTCTCATACAATTGACCTTTCTGCTATTTCATTTGTCACAGAAAAGGAAGAGAGTGGTGGGAATGTGAGAAAGACAAACTTATCAGGACAAACATTAAAAACATTTGACCCTGAAAGAAAAAAAAGAGTAAAAAAAAATTCCATTGAGAGAATTAAACTTGTTGAAAAAACTTGTTTTGACTTGTTACCCAAAATTGGATGATTCGATGACAAGAAGAGGGTTGTGAGCATGGAACAGACCGCATAGCCTTTCAGCTGTCCGTTCCACCCCAACGTAATCGGTGACCATAGACACCATGAGGTTCTGCCTAAAACCACCAAAGATGCCGACCATGATGGCGAACAGAAGAAAGGTATCCGTGTTGAGGAAGAGCCGGGATGTATGGCAGAGAACGGTAATGACGAAGACTGCCGATGACCATCTGAAACAAAGAATTATTTTGTAGCCTTGAGAAAAATCGCTATGAAAACAGAAACTATGTGGAAAAGTTTTATCATTACTTTGGGTGATTCTGGTAGGTCCTACTTATTCCCTATTACTCTAGGCCTTATCTTTTACTTTCCATCTTGCTGTTTCCTCTTAATTGACCCTGAGATCACCGCAAATAGTGAATTTAATTAACAATCTATCACTACTTTAAACATACATCGTTTCATTCAATGTCTGTTTGCCTGAGGACTAGGGCCACCTGTCGACAATTTAATTTTATTTCAAGATGGAGGTCTACAAAACAAGGTTTATCTTTTGTCAAGGTAAATAAATTTGTTCAGCTGAGATCTTGAATGCACGAGGAGGCTGTCAACTCAAGGGCTCTCTTGGGTTCAAATGCCCATCGCCCACATTCCAAGAAAACACAACGAAATCTATAACATCTCTACATGGTCTCAACATGATTATATCCCGCTATGATGTCTCACCATGACGTCTCCCCAAAATGTCTCACACCGTGCTCACCATGATGTCTGACCATGTCTCACCATGATGTCTGACCATGTCTGACCATGTCTGACCATGATGTCTGACCATGTCTCTCCATGATGTCTGACCATGTCTCACCATGATGTCTGACCATGTCTCACCATGATGTCTGACCATGTCTCACCATGATGTCTGACATGTCTCACCATGATGTCTCACCATGTCTCACCATGATGTCTGACCATGATGTCACACCATGTCCTGACCATGTCTCACCATGATGTCTGACCATGTCTCACCATGATGTCTGACCCATGTCTCACCATTCTCACCATGATGTCTCACCATGCCTTACCATTATGTCTCACCATGTCTCACCATGCCTCACCATGTCTCACATACTTTTCTCACCATTATGTCTCACCATGATGTCTCACCATGTCTCACCATTATGTATCACCATGTCTCACCATGCCTTACCATTATGCCTCACCATGATGTATCACCATGTCTCACCATGATGTATCACCATGTCTCACCATGCCACATACCATTATGTCTCACCATGTCTCACCATGCCTTACCATTATGCCTCACCATGATGTATCACCATGTCTCACCATGATGTATCACCATGCCTTACCATTATGTCTCACCATGCCTTACCATGATGTATCACCATGTCTCACCATGATGTATCACCATGCCTTACCATTATGTCTCACCATGCCTTACCATTATGCCTCACCATGCCTTACCATTGTCTCACCATGCCTTACCATGATGTATCACCATGTCTCACCATGATGTATCACCATGCCTTACCATTATGTCTCACCATGCCTTACCATTATGCCTCACCATGATGTATCCCCATGCCTTACCATTATGTCCCCATGCCTTACCATTATGCCTCACCATGCCTTACCATTAATACTCATCATGATGTATCACCATGTCTCAACATGATGTCTCACCATGCCTTACCATGTCTAACCACGATGTCTGAACGTGATGTCCTACCATGATGTCTCACCATGATTGCCTTACATCTTCACTAGTCTGTCGTTAATTCTATGTCAATATCAATATCTGCTAAAATTGTGACAACGTTTTACATAAGTGTAAGGAGCTTCGAACCTTAGGTTTGGTGACACAGCTGACGTCCGCAACGAAACCGATGACAATCCGAGTGATAAAGTCCATAGCCACTGACAGTCATGTACAAGGCTGCGTCTTTCTTGGCCACGCCCACGCCAAAGGCAATGACAGGCATGTAGATAAACAGAAAGTTCTGGGCAGCGGTGATGAAAACATACACAATCATCATGCGGAACAGCCAGCTCTAGAAGTAGAAGTGGAAAAGCAAGATTAATCAATATCAAGGAAAAAAGTCTTTTAATTGAATAATATCGATCCAGGAAAAGATGAATCGACGGGGTGAAAGAAAGAGACCTTCCAAAAGAACATGTCAATTTAAAAGGCAACACATTCGACAATTGTGCATCTCGCCTCGAGACCTTGCGGTAACAATCAAAGTCGGCGACGTGAAGCTAGGTCATTATTTGTAGTTTCAATCAAAGGCTGAGAAGAATATTAATTGATGGAAGTGGATACATAGGAGACATAGGGCCTGTCACCTATCAGTGGCCTATCCATTCCATAGGCACCATATCATCATCTTCTGACAAGATCTTTCTCTTCCTACAGTACAGTTTCTTCAAGGCTGTTGTGGCCCATAGAGTAGGAGCTTATCCTGGTTTCAATAGAGTGAATCGGAACAGGTCATAATAATCACTTCCTGGTCAGGACGCTTCAGCCCTCGATGTGGCTTCTACTCCCAAGCTAGTGTTTGTACTCTTTTGCACCTGGGTAGAGTGGGGAGAATGCGTCTTAAGTGCTTTTCTAAAGGAACACAACATCGAACCTAGCTTTGAATTTATTCAACTCGAGACCTCATGATTCCCCAGTCCGGCAGCCTAACCACTGTGCCACTGATGTTCCTCTCTCTGAGTGGAGTGAAAAGCAAAGTGAAGTACATTTCCTTCCTTTCTTTCTTTATCAGCTCCCATTCTACCTTCTGGTGTATGAGTTTTGGATGCCCGATATGATCTTTCTCCAGGCTCCCTTGTCCTGACATTTTCTGTTTCTTCTGTGAAAGTTAAATTTTGCGTTAATGCCTTTTATATCTTCCTCCCACTTTTCGGGGTCTGCAACACGGTCTTTTGCCTTGAGTTTTAGCCCTGTATACTGATTTAGCTATTTTATTGTCGTTCATTCTGTTAACACGCCGAACCATCTCAGTTGATTCATTTCTATCTTGTTTTTATGCTATCTGCATTGGTTTGATTTCTTGTTGTTGTGTTTCTGATTTTGTCTCTATTAGTTTTCCCTACTTCTCTTCTTAGATATTTCATTTCGGCTGCCTGCACTCTTCTGTGTTCCCTACTGTCTAAGGTCCAGGTTTCACTGCCATAGAGGAGTGTACGACAATAAACTGTGTTGTATACTGCCGTTTTAGTTTTTGTTGACAATTCTTGTTTACCCACAAATGCCTTTTCTAGATGGTTATATATTGCACTTGCCTTTTGGGTTCTCTGATTTCTTCTCTTAGTTTTCCCTCTGAGTTAATCATTATTCCTAAGTAATTGTAACATTGAACTTGTTAAAAAATCTCCCTGCCTAATTTAAGATTTTGTGTTATAGCTTCCCCTAGTTACTAGCATTGTTTTGGTTTTGCATTTACTCTCATTCCTCTTTTATTTAATTCATTATTCATTATGTTGATATTTGACTGGAGGTCCCTTTCCTAATTTTCCAAACAGAACTAAATCATCAGCAAATGAAAGCATTGATACATTTACTGGTTTGAGCTTCCACATACCTACATTCAATTTCTTCATTTTTGAGGATGCCTTTGCGACTGAATCCATAAATGTGATAAACAAAAGAGGACTTAGGACACAACCCTGTCTTACTCCTATATCTACATCAAATTCTTCAGATACATTTCCGGCTACTCTCACTGCACATGTTGGTTTATTGTAAAAACTTTTAATGGCTTCTATTAAATTTTGCTCTACGTTGTATTCTTTTAAGGAATGCCATAGTTTGTTCCTCCTCACAGTGTCAAATGCCCTTTCTAAGTCAATAAAACACAGGTGCAAGTCACTGTGTCTCTCAAGGAATTTTTCTATTATTTGTCTAATTGTAAATATGTGATCTTGTACACTTCTTCCTGATCTAAATCCACTCTGGTGTTCTTCAATCTGATCCTCTACTCTTTTCCTGAGTCTCATTTCCAAGTCCTGGCATATACTTTTCCTGGTACGCCAAGTAGTGATATCCCTCTATAGTTTGAGCATTCCATATGATCCTTTCTTGCGTATTGGTACCACGTTCCAACTGAGCGTGTTCCAGTTTCTATAGCATGAAACGAAACAGGTGTCGGTTGAAACGATTGGTTCGAGCGCAAGGATGCGACTGGATTGAACTTTTATTATAATCTCGGCAGTAAGTACAATGAATCCATTGTGGTATGAAGAAGGGGCACGTAAAAAATAAGTCGTCACTTTTATAGTAGTTCAATAAATACAGTTCAGTTTAATCTGTCACAAGTTTTTACTCCAAAACTGTTGTTGGTACCCATTTGCACCAGGATCGAGTGAGAAGAAAAAGTGTGTGAAGTGTCCTCTCCCAGGGAACACAATGTAGTAGGACCTAGCATTGCTGAAATTTGAACCCAGGATCTCATGATCCCTAACAGTAACAACTAGACCAACGACGCAACACTGAAGCATGCAATGTGTGCAAACACACAGGAGATTATTTTGAGTTTTGAAGAACGTATAAAATCAAAGTAAAACACAGTTCCTTCACGTGGCTGTTATAGCACATAGAGCCTGAGCTTATCCTGGTTTCTATAGGGTGAAGCAGTACACTTTCGAAAAACTTGGCCTAACATAGGAAAAACCTGCAGTCTGCAATCACTTCCTGTATAAGATGAAGTTCTTCAACACCCAAGACATAAAATGACGGTAAACTTTTTCTTGCACAGTGCATAGTATTTCTGGCGTGGCTCATGACATCTTTGACCAATCCGTAATATTTTTCACACGCTATCTAAATTTTCTGAACCAGAGATCAGTCTCATTGAAAAGAAGAGAACAAGTTTTCATCTATTTATACAAATCTGAAACCTATATATATATATATATATATATATATATATATATATATATATATATATATATATATATATATATATATATATATATATATATATATATATATATATATATGAATGACAACTTAAGAAGAAAAGAGACAAAAACTATATTATCTTATACAGTGCTAAATGTCATTAAGACAAAATGAAGTTCATGGTGCTCTCACATGGTTATAACAAACAAACATATTATACACAAATGTAATAAAAAATGTTTAAATATTGTTAAGTCCAATTAAAAGAGAAAGCACTTACACTTACAGATAAAAAAAAAAAATCATAGAAAACAAAACACATAAACAACAACAAAAGGTCAAATTGAGAGAGAGAGAGAAAAATTGGCTTACATTAAACAGAGAAAGGTCAAAAAATTTTCCTATACACGAAGAGCATGCAGTGGTGACAGTGACTCCTCCTTCTATTCCTTGGGAACACAACTCTTTGTCCTGCCCGTCAACTTTGTCAACATTAATATTTGCCAATGACGTGTAAGATGCAAAGCTATACAAAAAATCATCGGGTGCAGAAAGACTGTACTGACTTCCTCTCAGGCTAAAGTCATCGATAAGATTTGTTGACAGTGTCTTTAAACGTTTATTACGGCCTGGAAATGTGACTAGACGCTAAGTCTTTTTCCTTTTGCTTGCATCATTCACCGATGCCACATTTTCTCCAGTAGTTTGACCCCGTGATTGTGATCAGAGTTGACTCCCCCTTCCTCAGGGTCACACGGTGTACCATGACTTTCCGTCTTTATCCACTGGTTCCAGATTCATTTCCAAGACAATTTTGCTCACTTTCCTTAATAAATTGACCTTCGGGATCAGCTTTATCATTTTTAATTGGAATCATGTGTATACTTTCACAATCACAATGATTTGAGTTTTTTTCTGAAGGGTCAGCTTCACTGACTGAATGTTTGGTGCAGAGCAGAGGTTTAATTTGAGCCGATTGATTTGACTGTGCATTCTTTTGAAGTCGGTACAGTTTTCTGTCAAAACAAAAGTAAACAAAATAAGTTGCATTTTGTGTACAAAAACTGCGAGTCTCAACGTTCTTCTTCTTTATAATAACTGAACAAACTCAATCATTGAGAAAATATTTATTTAACTTGAACAACAGGTCCTTAAATGAATAACTTTTCAGAACTGAAGTTGTCATTAACAAAGGACTTGACATAACCTGAATGAATAACTTTCAGAACTGGAGCTATCATTAACAAAGGACTTGACATAACCTGAATGAATAACTTTCAGAACTGGAGCTGTCATTAACAAAGGACTTGACATAACTGAATGAATAACTTTTCAGAACTGGAGCTGTCATTAACAAAGGACTTGACATAACCTGAATAAATAACTTTTCAGAACTGGAACTGTCATTAACAAAGGATTTGACATAACCTGAATGAATAACAGAAACAGTACTCTTTCAATACACTATAACCTCGTTATGTGGTACCCTGGCATTATAACAAAAATGCACTTTTTCAGTAATATAATGAGGGGAGATAATCAACATTTGACCAATCAAGTAGAAAAAAACGATCACTAACAAGACAATGTAGGCCTACTGCTTTTGAAAAGGTTATTGTAGTATTAAAATATAAAAGTACAGTAATAGGATCGCTTGGTCTCTCATGTAGTCTGGGGGAAAAACATAACAGAAACACTCCTAACTCAAAATAAATTAGACACTGCTGTAAGTGTCAGGCCTAATTCTTGCCATTCAATTGTATCCAATCATAGCAATGCCTATCCTGCCAAGCTATTGTCAGGATGACGCAATCTGGGCCAAGGCATATACTACTCTTCATTCAGCTGACCTAGGCAGCAGTTGATTCTATTCTGTTTGTTTATTTGAAACAAACCCTGTCCCCCATGGCCGGCGATCACAGGGTATTCGATTCTACAGTCTGTAAAAAATCACTAAACAATTGGTAAATTCATAACCTCTTTTGGTTTCTCTTCTCCTTTTTGACTATTAAAATACCACATAGTCCAAATAACGCTGCATGCTTTAAGTCTAAACTGCCCCCCCCCCTAATAACAGACAATCACAAAACAAAGCATGACTTACTTGTAGCTGCCAGGAGAGCGTAAAAGCATATTAATAGCAACCAAATGCAGCTCTATAGCGGATAGTAACAGCAGGCAACCTCTTAACCCATACTTAAACCTGTGGAAAGAACAAGAACCATTTATATTTCTGAAGTCAATGGAAACTCAGGATTAAGAAGTAGATCTAAATATTTATTAACTCTTAAAGCCCTGAACAACAACGCTGTCAGCGTTCGCAGCCATTCACATTTTGACTGAACAATGCTGTCAGCGTTACTCTAGTATTATTTCGTTTGACTCAAGTATAAGTTTTATAATCAAAGGGAAATCACTCTACTTATTCACATGCCCCATGATAGTGAAAGTAGAACGAAAACAACTGAAAAATCTTGTGTTTTCTGTGCGGGGTTTTTTTTGGGGTGTTTTTTTCTTCAACCCTGTTAAGGGGAGGAGCGGGTTCTGGGAATGCAATGGTACAAATCTACTCCATCATACTAGTTGATAGAACAGTTCATTCCCGTCATAATGATATCACAAAAGAAGCTCAGTATCGATTCTTTGAATTTATATGAATTTTTTAGAAACAATACAAGCCTATCTTTCAACACAGCTATTATACAATAAAAGCCAGAAATATCATCTAAAGTACGGCAAGTTGGTAGTTATTTTGATCGCCACAAAGAACGCTATCCAAAACGACCGTATTTGAGTATCTCTTATGAATATTGCCTTAGATCGGCCGGAAGTTACGGAACACACTCCGTGCACCTATTATAAAAAAGCACCATCTCAAAATGAGTAAAAAGGTGCTGGTGCACTTGAAACAGTGTCAATAAGAAGTAGTTGAGAATCTCTCAAGGTTTTATGATGTTTCAAAGTATTATCCTACTCTTTTCTTAGGTTTATGGGAGAAAATGTATTCAAATAACAGAAAATAAGAGAATAATATGAATATCTCAATATATCATTTTTTTGCACCGTTTTTTTCTAACTTAGCTCGCATTTTTTATCCGATTGACTTGAAATTTGGCACAAAACCTTGCACTTGATGCATGGAATAAAACTATGCATGCGTTAGATGTTATTTTGAATACTTTCCGAAAAATGAATTTTAGTAAATTGTAAACATTTTATATGCAATTTTCAACACACCATAAAAATAAAAGTTTGATAGATTCAATGGAAACTTTGGAGCAGGGGACAAATATTTTTTAAGTCAATGGAAACTTTGGAGTAGAGGACAAATATTTTTTAAGTAAATGGAAACTTAGCAAAGTTGCTCCAAGGCCGTTACAGCCCAGAGTCAGAGCTTCTCCCGGTTTCAATAGCATGAAGCGGAACATGTGATAACAATCACCTCCTGGATAGGATGCTGGTCTGCCGCAGGTGTTTACTCCTGCTAGTGCTTGTACCCATTTGCACCTGGGCAGAATGAGGAGAAAATGCGTGTTAAATGTCATTCCCAAGGAACACAACGTCAGACCTGGCGTTGCTAGAATTCAAACCCGGGACCTCATGATTCCAAGTCCGGAAGCCTAACCACTGGGCCACTGACGCCACTTGAAAGCGGGAGGATGAAGACAACTGAAATGGTCTGCTGTGTTTGATGTCAAGTAAGTGTGCCCGCTCATCGGTTGGGTTTTTACAAAGGTCAGTTAGACCACATCAGATAATTTGTTTTCTTTTCGTTTCATTGAAATTTACCCCTTTCAACGCAATTGGCAACCTCAGGGTGAATTTAAGAGGAAATAGCAAGATGAAAGATAAGTGAAAGAGCATAAGGAAAGAATCAAGATCTATCAGTAGCTACTGCAAACCGCCCACATGGTCAAGAAAGAATAAATATATGCTTGATTGAAGATTATCTGGCTGATACTGTTTCAAGACATCAGGGTAAACCATGAATAGATGGACCCTTTTCATTATATATATCTATATATATATATTTATATATCGAAAATGTTTATCTTTATTACAAAGTCTCGGTTTAAAAGTTTCTCCTACCTTAGTTTTTCTGTGACGGAGGCAACACAATGAAAGCTGCACAGAAGCCAGAGCTTACAACGGACAAGGCTAAATTGCTTCTTCTGAAAGTAGTAACCAATCAGTGATATTGGACATACTAACAGACAACCGAACGCAGCACCTGTAGAAGAGAGGGATGGTAACAATAAAATAATTGAATACAATTTTTGGACAAGCCAATTGTAGACACATACGTTACAAAACTGGATTTATGCAGTTGTGTCCCTTTTAGACCACTCGACAAACCTATTGAAATAAATCGTGTCATAAGCCCATAAATTCTACGGCCACAAGGCATATAGCATGCACGAATGTGACTGGCTCGAGCCCGTAAATTCTAATGCCATATGGCATATAGCATATACAAAATGGACCGTAGATATCACGGGCCCATGGCAGCAGCAGTAGTTATTGTTTACTTATGATTCCTTTAACTCAAGAAGCGTTTGCGGTGTTACCGGGAGTGACTATTTTACAGTGACAAGGAGCCCCAGCCATTTACATGAAAAAACAAGTGAGTACTAGGGGTGAAGCTCGGATTTAGACTTAATTTGAACAATGACTTTACATTTATAGATGAGACAAGACATATGAAACATGTATTTTCTGAAAGTTGATGGAATAAGGAATTCATATTGAGATGTTATTGCAACAAAGAAACTTAATCTAAAAATTAAACAATAGCACTGATAGCTGTGTAATCAACTTAGGCTTGCACGAAGTGAGTTGAATAGAAAAACATCACTGACGAACGATAGCGAAGCCACCTAAAAACTATGAGTTTAAACTAAGTTGTAATCTCGTTGGCTGTTGTTAAACTATGAACTATAAACTAAAACTAGGACTTTGCACGCTTTCCATGTCAAAGAAGTCGGCCTTAAATTTCCAGGGCCAACGGTAACACGTCCTAAACATAGGGCCGGCGCTTCTTGATTTAACAGCATTTTAAATAACATGCGTTCATTTCCATAAATTGAATTTCAGACTGGTCAATGACAAATCTACCTTTGACAATGTTGAGGGCTAAAAATGGGAGAGCAATGCTGGGAGCCTGAGACACTGCGAAGGTACCTAGTGCATTGCCAGGGGCAGCTGCCACACTTATTGCTCGTACTGAGTAGCGCACCATGAACACATTGGATGTAAGGATAGCTGTGAAATGTAAAACAAAGATAAGCTGTTTAATTGTGCAAAAACCAATATAGTTGAGCATATACCCTATGTATATCGCAACATTTTTCAACATCATATCACTATAGCAGTCTCCGCCAAAATGCACAGCCCAAGGGTGACAAAAATTGTGCATTTTGGCGAAGGTGCAATTCGACTGACTAGTTGTATGATTGTCGTGTGTATGTGTGCAAATGGTCAACATAGATCTAGATACCACAAAACATAGGCCTACACAGACACACATGTGTGACAAACTTTGTTACTGGAACGAGGCAAGAAGAGGTTATTAAGTTCATTCTTCATAAGAATTGATTCTTTAAATACAACAAATATAAGACAGACTTACAAAAATCTGTTGCATTTTGGCAAAGTTAAGCCAGCCATTGTTGCATTATACACGTAGGGAAACTAAAAAATGATGTAGAGCCAGAGAACTTTGAAAATATGAATGAGAATCAATGCAAGATCAAAGGAGTATACTTAGAGACAACACCCATCCTCTTTTCCCCATACCCAAAACAAGTAGTGGAAGCAATCTACTTATACATTTAAAATCCCGCACTGAGAGATATTTATGGATCTTTTCTTCCAAGTGCCATAAGAAATCTTGACCATACTTAACTTTGAAAGCATAATGGACTTTTACTTACAATGTTAAAGAAAATAGAAATTGATTGTTGGAATATGAATGATTTATGATAAGTTGATGAATGTGTATGAAGCTAAGCTGATTTGTCTTTAATTATTGTTTATGTATATTGTTTCACAGCAATATCTATTTACTCACCTTTGTATGTTTATATATATTCTTCTAAAATCTATACATTTAATGATTAACCTTCAGTTAAATTTGTTTTTAATTTAAATACATTGATATCTTCTATCATTTTTCATACGGAAATTGTGATAACACAAATATAATTTCCTTTTCTAAAGGATTCATAAAAATGATTGAATTAAATTGAATTAAATTATGAGGGGGTAATTAGCGTTGTCAAATTCAGTCACTTAAAAAATTTGGGCGTTTATGACAAATGGTGCATATTGGCGGCCTGCAATTTTGCAGAAACTACTGTATCTGTATTGTCCACTTAAAGAAACACATGTCAAATCTCAAAAACAAAGTATGAAAAGGACACAATCATGAAAATGAAATCTTCAGATGATGAGTGAACTGCAACAAAATTAAAGTAAAAAAATTGATTGAAAAGAACTCGATCACAATAACAAAACACTCTTATGAAATACGAGCGATAAGTTGTAGAAATGATTTAAGGTCATAATGAAATAATATGCATTTCTTATTCTGGACCGTATACATATGGATTAATTTATGACCATGTTTTACGAAAGGTTGACAGGTAATAGTTTAATTAGCTCAATGAATGCATGGATAGATCTCACTCATTGCGAGTTGCCATGTCCACCATATGCAGTAATCTCAGGGTAAATTAAGAAAAAGAGTAAGATGAAAAGACGCGTGAAAGAATGAAAATATGAAAGTAGGGCCTACCAGTAGTGCTTGCCAAGTGTTCATTGACAGATAGATAGATAGATAGATAGACAGACAGACAGACAGATAGATAGATAGATAGACAGACAGACATATAGATAGATACATAGACAGATAGATACATAGATAGACAGATAGATAGACAGACAGACAGATAGATAGATAGATAGACAGATAGATACATAGATAGATAGACAGATAGATAGATAGACAGACATAGATAGATAGAAAGATAGATAGACAGATAGATACATAGATAGATAGATAGACAGATAGATAGATACATAGATAGACAGATAGATAGATAGATAGATAGATAGATAGATAGATAGATAGATAGATAGATAGATAGATAGATAGACAGATAGATAGATAGATAGATAAATAGACAGATAGATAGACACATACAGATAGATAGATCAATGGATAAATAAATATAGTCAATTGCACACAAAAAAATGCACACCTGGTGTTTTATTTTCCCATTTTAAGGAATATGACAAATCTTTTAGCTGGAAAATGAATAATATCCATTTCTGTATTGTTAAATAATAAAAACTCAACATGTTTGTCAACAGAAACCGACTATAAAAAAAGTGTGCACGTTAAAAATCCCTTGGTAGTCCAGGCAAAATTACAACAAAAACTACTAAAACCCAGAGATCACCACACTTGTGGACGTGGGTAAAATAAAAAATTCAGCATCACTAAATCAACGACCGTCTCTTTAGAAAGGTTTATCACTATATACAATTGAAGGGATCAGTTCAATAGTGTGCCTATGTCGTCCATTTTCGTGAAAAACGAGAGAGAGAGATAATCCCAGGGAATTAATGAAACTCGTGCTTCCTAAAAAATGTGAAAATGATATGATGAAAATACAACATGTTTACAGTCGTTTGGAATATGGAATTCCCAAAGCCAACAGTGCCAAGTCCATGGTTTTTTTGTCGTTTTCTCTAAATGACGTAAATTGTGACTTAGGCACACTATTGAAATGACCTCCAATTTCTTACTGGAGAAGCAGGCTGTAACAGCACTAATGGTGAACAGAAGGAGACAACTGTTGCTGATTGGTCAAACTCTTCAGTGATGTCTATGAAGAGTACGGACATGGCACGGTTGTATCCAACAATGATGGTCAGGTTCAGGCAGACACCTGGAAAAGGTTTTGTAATGATTTAGTAACGACAAGGATAAATGCTCAATATACAACCTTAAGA
>JAXRKP010002983.1:0-28821 GCA_037039925.1 Doris montereyensis | reverse complement strand
ACAAGCGGGCCGATTGGGCAAAAAAGAAAGCAATGACATTTAACAGGCAAACAAACGTTTCTTTTCAACATGCTTTTAAATCCAGAATAAACATAAAATCTTAAAATAAGCAAGAAAATTTGTTATTATTTTTTTACCTGGAATCTGCATCTATTTCATCCAGAGAATCAAAAGAATGATTTGCATCATCTCTCTCTCGAGGTCGTTCGCTCCCCTTGTCCCTGTCTCTGCGGTCAGAATATCGACTACGAGACTATAAAAAAAATAGAAAAGAATAGTAAGATTAATATCCTTTGTAAAATTAAATCAGTTAATCCAATAATTCAAATAGCTCGATATGTTTTTTTTACATTATATATATATATATAATAAAGTATAAAGTACATGTAATCATGAATATCTTAATCTGAATGACTGATTTTCTTCATTTTAAATATGAAAGTAGACTGAACGTTGCTGTGAAACTGGCAAAGTAAAGTTCCTTCAAGGCCATTACAGCCCATAGAGCCGGCACTTTTCTCAGTTTCAATAGCGTTAAGCAGAAAAAGTGATAATAATCACCTCCTGGCCAGGACGCTAATCTGATGCAGATCTTTACTCCCAAGGTAGTGCATGCAACTATTTTTACTCGGGAAGAGTGGGACAAATGCATGTTTAGTGTCTTTCCCAATAAATACGTCGGACCTAGCTTTGCTTTGTCTTTGTTCCTGTAAGTCTTTAACTTTAATATTATTTAATATCATTCTAAAGCGTTGTGTGCAAATGGTTTTAAAAGAGTGTCAAAGTATTCACTTGCTATGGCCACAAAGCATACACAGATAGCGCAGCTTGATGACAGCAGGCTGATAGGAAACCAGTGTCTTTCCTTAACAAAGACATGAAACATTGAAGCCCATAGGAACAAACACAAGACAAATACAGAGGAAAAGACACAAAAAATTTTGGGTATCAAAACAATCAAACCTGCTACCTCTGCATTGGCACCCATCACCTCGCCATGAAAAGAGTATGTATTACCAACCAAGCTACTAACTACATTCGTCTTTAGTGTCTTTCCTGACAGTATCAAGCCAGAATTAAGATTTCATGGTTTTGATTGATTGATTGAAATTTACCTCGTCCATCATAATCATATGCAGCAATTTCAGGACAGAAAGATAGGTGATGGGACAAACGTGAGAATATAGTGACAATACTACAATGAAATCTTAACAAATATGAAAATACCCCCTTCTAAACAAGAAATATTTAGAAAGTACAAATACTGAATTGTTTTGCATAAAAAACTCAGCTTTTCCTCTCTTTTTTTTTTTTTTGCAAGGGAAATCCATCCCAGATCAAAGATTTGGATGTAATGATACCAGGAATCCAGCGGGATTACAATCCATGTATATACAATTCGCACATGTCCAGAATATCCTGATTTCTTGTCCAAACGTTTCACCGTTCGTGACGTTGTGCCACTGTCAGTTTCATATCACACGTGCAATTCAAAGTCGTCCCATTCCTAAAAGTATCACTGTGTTATTGTTATCACAGGCTCAATGTTACATGTGTATCAGATATCAGTGTATCAGGAGCCCAGTTAGCTTGATTGGTAGCGCTCTCTTTTCATGGCTGGCAATAGGTGCTGATGAGGTCATGATTTAATCTCATATGGTGCCCAAAAATCTTTTTCTGTATTCCTTTGAATTTGTCTTTGTCTTTGTTCCTATGAGCCTATAACTTTAATATTATTTAATATCATTCATGTGTATCAGAGGCGTTGGGTGCAAATGGCTTTTAAAAAGTGTCAAAGTATTCACTTGTTATGGCCACAAAGCATACACAGATAGCGCAGCTTGATGACAGTAGGCTATAAATAAGGTGAAAAACGACAATAAGTGACAACTCCACCAATAAAGACGGAACAAACATGTGGCGTTTCAGGTGTAACCCTTCGTCAAACAACAAACATGTGAGCGTTTCAGGTGTAACCCTTCGTCAAACAACAAACATGTGACGTTTCAGGTGTAACCCTTAGTCAAACAACAAACATGTGACGTTTCAGGTGTAACCCTTAGTCAAACAACAAACATGTGAGGCGTTTCCAGGTGTAACCCTTCGTCAAACAACAAACATGTGACGTTTCAGGTGTAACCCTTCGTCAAACAACAAACAAAAAGTGCCAATATCTAGAATCTAGATCAAAGCTCTAATTAAGGCATCACACAATTTCTCATTTATTGTCTGTGAAAGGTTATACCCAAATCGTCACGTGTTTGTTCTGTCTTTATTGGTGGAGTTGTCACTTATTGTCATTTTCGGCTCCACTGTGGCTCCTTTGTGTTATTGCTATAAATATACTAACAATAGACAGGGATGTTCGTCATGCCCCATTATAACAGACATGGATACACATACACAGAAAATAATTTTATTAACAAAACACGCACAAAAAAGTAGGCTGTTTGCCCGCACCCCTATACAAACCTGTTTACAACGTTTAACTTGAATACCGCCGTACACTGACAAACACATGAAGGAAAGTATAAAAATAACAAAAAAACATAACGCCCTTGTCATGGGTGACAGCGATTTTAGCCGTACCTGATCATCATAATCCTTCTTGGCTCTGCCCTTATCTGATATTGATGAAGAAGAACTTGATTTCTTCATGTCGGGTTTGTAACAACATCCGTAGTGGCAGTTGCCAGCAGGCGAGTGAATAAGGATTGAGGGCTGGAATGATTAGAGGCATGGCTGGTGCTAGCAAAATGTTTGATGATGGCGGATTGTCAGAGTTTTCCCACAATGTCGTCGCTGGAGACACAGTATTCTGAAACGAACTCGATGGACGGGGTGAAATGCTGACTGGTGCCGTCGTTGGGAGGGAAGAGACACTTCATGTGAGTCTTTTTGGCAGAATCGGTGAATGGCAATCCAGAAGACTTTTTATGAGACTGTTCTCTCGTTGGTGGAGCCCCATCATCTGATGTTAATTTCAGTTTCGACGGCAGAGCTGATATAGATTTTGCTTTGGTGCCTCCGAGTTGGGAGCAGAATCAGAGCGGTTTGCTCCTTAGAACAGGAACTGCCGTTGATGCACTGGCAGAGGTGATCGAGAAAGAGCAGAAGAATGTGAATGCCCTCCATGGCGGAAAGGGTTTTCTCCACCTTCAGAAATGCCAGAGGTCTGTGGTATAGATGCTGGGGGTGCCATTGAAGAAAATGCTGATGTCTGTGGTGTAGGATTCACAGAAGAAAGGACGCCTGTGAGTTTATCTCCCCTGGGGTCAGGGACTGGTCCTGATGTGATGACAGTACTGGATGGCTCTGAGGAACATTTTCCTCGAAGCAACAGAAGACTGAGGTATACTCCTGTCCATACCTCCATCTTTGATTTCTCCAACGGATCCATCATTGTGATTGTCAGGCTGTGATGAGTAGACGTTGACGTTGTTATCTAAAGAGTTACTACGACTATGAGACATTTGAGACTGGGAGGGTACTATCTCCCAATCAGTTAGTCCGGAAGATCCCCCAGACGCGCAGAGCCCCCTGACTCGGCTGACTCGGAAGGCCCTAGGTCGAGGTGACGACGGCCTGAGCTCTGTGTCCAGCGGCAAATTTGTAGTTTGGGCGATGGAGAAAACTGAAAGGTTCAGCATTACTAACCGGAGCTGTGGTGTCCCTTCACCATGATTTTCCCTCGCGCTCCGATTGGCGATATCTACATTTTCCATCCTTTGCACCAATTCCTGCAAATTTTGAAGATGTTCTCTGCCATCATCCTCTGCAGATAGGTTTAAAGTGGACAAGCTTGCGTTACTTATTTCAGAATTCATTCTACCAAATGATTTATCAACATTTAAAAGATTTCCCTGGTTGGTAAGTGGTTCTGAGTTGTGAGAGTCTGAAAGATGTCCCAGTCTTGATGGTCTGGATGTATCAGTAGATACATCACCGTCATCATCTCCTTGAAAAAACCTGCAACTGTACCATCACCATCATTATCTCTGTAACGTCTATGGTTGGAGCTGCTGCTGAAGATGGCTGCACACTTTGACTAGGGGGTACTCCATAATCAAATTGCAGGGAATTTCCTGCACCACTTGTATTAGCACTTGAGGATGATCCTTCAGACTGATCTAAATTGGCTACTTCTTGATATTGATAATTAGAGGTTTCTGCACTGGAAACATTATTTTCCCCCATAGCACTAATTTCAGGTCCGGCGGCAGCAGTGTGTTGATTCTGAGTTGGATCTGTGGCATTGCCCAGCCACGGTCCGCTATCCACAAAACTTGATGGATCATAAGCCCAAGTGAGGATAGATGGCTGATCGTAGTAAACTTGCGACTGACCACCATCAGTGAAAGACTGGACCTCTTGAGGGACATGACCCTGTTCGGGGTGACTAAGAGGTTGACCGTGACCCGCTACTGAGATCTTGCTGCTCAGTGACTAGCCCGGGCTGCACGGGGTTTCCCCCACTATCGTACGAATAAGGTTGCCCATAGTAAGCCTGATTGGGTTGGGCACCCCCACTTTGATTTTGGTACATTTGGTTTGGTTGGGCGTACGTCCGTGCAGCCCCGTCCCATGATGAATCCCATGCGTTGCTGTACTGTCCGCCACTATAAGACACATTTGCATTACCATCGGAGGTGCCCTGATGGTACTGAGTAACTGGCTTGACTTTGGGAATTATTCACAAATTGTTCAGGTTGTGACTGGGATGACGGCTGTTGTGGTGGTTGCTGTACTTGATCATGTCCCATTGTAATGGCTCCCTGCCCATTCCAGTCTCCCAGCTTCCCCCAGTTTGACCAGCTTGACTGAGTTGGGGGCACGGAAGGTGCGGCCTGCGCACTGGTTCCCCAATCATTTTGTGGCTGAGGCTGCTGAAAATTAGCCCCACCGGGGTTTGTTGTCCGACACCTTGCGGCTGCTTTGGAGACAGCAGGATCTGGCACACCGACAGCCGGATTTTGAAATGAGTTGGGTCAAAAAGTTTCACTTGGCCTACTTGTCCTGGGTGTGCTGTGCTTGTTGGAACTGTGGGTTGTTCCAGTTATTCATCATCCTGAAATAAAATTTTAAGATAGATGGACTTAAGTTGAAAAGAAATCACTCTTTATATATATGTCCTCTAAATGATGGAAGAGAATTGTTAGCGTTAAATCGAGTGTGTATTGTTATTTTCATGAGTCTCACCTCATGATCGGGTTCTAAGGCAGATTGGGCTGTAACTAGCGGGTTCTTAAAAGGGTAGCTTTTTATTTATATAAGAAAAATTGTTGTACCGAAATAGCCAGTTCTTAGGCTGACACCCCTGTACTAGGCCTGCACACTACTCGAACTCAAGCCGTTGTGTTCGAATCCTACTACGGTTTAAAGACCAGAGGTGATGAACACCAACTTCCGAACCCCGTCTTGATACATACCTACGTTGTAACTACTTCGCCTTGACAAGTAATGACGAGACGAGACCAGACTGAAAGTGAGGGGCACTAACGATGTGTCACGCTGTTGCACTGGCAGTGCAGTAAGACCATGAGTGAGGCACATCAATAGACATGACAGTGGTGATTGCAGGTAAACTCCGCCCTCTCCTTCTGCGACAGCAGTTTTTACTAGTCTCTCACTGGATCTGTCATTTATCGCTGTTCTATTACTCGTTGATAGTGTTCAGTACAAGAGACCAGAGAAGATGGTAGTTGGTATCAAAGAGTAATAGAACAGTGAGTCTTGCCCAGGCCTACCCTGTACGATGTACAGGCCTAGTATTTGTTCATTAGAATCTATCCTGTCCATCATAATATACAAATGATCTCAGGGTGAACTAAAAAAAAAAGCAGCAGCATTGAGCAGGGTTCTCATTCATTTTCAAAACAAAAACAAATTTACTAAGAGGTTTAGATCGTCAAATGCGAACAACAAAATTATAATTTGATTTTTCCGTCTCAATCTTTGAAATAAAATCAGTTGAACTCCAGTCAATGCAGCCACAGCTTGATGTCATTGACAAAAGAAAGGTGTTGGCTTAAAATCAGTTTCTCAATCCAGCAATATTTATAGCTCTCATACATTAGAATTTTCAAGAGAATAGATTCCAATTGAAATTACTGCTACCCATCTTGAAAGCATAGCATCAATGGCAGTGTGAAGCTAAACAGGTGATAATAATCACCTCCTGGCTAGGACGCTAGTCTGATGCAGGTTTTTACTCCCAAGCTAGTGCTTGTAAGATGCATGCATGTGAAAGTGTCTTTCCCAAGGAACACAACGTCGGACCTGGCCTTGCTAGGGTTCGAACTCAGGACCTCATGATCCCCAGTCTGGCATCCTAACCGCTCGGCTGCCGACACCACTTTATATAAATGTACAGTAACTATGTGGCAATAATAAAGAGAAGCAATGGGTGCAAAAAAATACAAGATTTCTCTCTAAAAAAATTAACACAATTGTGCAGGTTCTGGCACCTACGTGCACTGTCTGCAAGCTACAAATATACTGATGTAGATTAACTATGCCCAACTCCAACTTATCTCCTCTTCAGAAAGATGAACTGATAATAGTATTTACCCCACCCCCTCTCACTAATGTCGTTTTTGTATGGTGCAGAACGTAATACTAAAAAGTTGAAGCACAAGTCTAGGCCTGGTAAATGAAGGCATACTGTACTTGTCCATTATTTAGATACATTGTTAGGCTTATTTGGCATGTTATCTTAAACCAATCATCTGGTCAAACTTGATCATGGAAAAAATCAACACTCATTGAATGTATTGAAGTCAATATAACTTTCAAAACGGCTGAGCTAGTTTTACTTTGGAACCTGGTATGGTGAATGACAGGTTTTTTCACACTGTTGCTGCTGAGAATGCAGCAACACATCCACACACATAGATTGTATATAGCTCTATACAAGTGATGCATTTAATATTTGAATCTTACAAGTAAGCTTTTCAGCTTTTAATGTTGAAATTGCCCAGCCCTCCTTCAGGAACCACAGGCTACACACACTGACACAATCAGTCAGTATCATCACTAAAACTCTTGATCCTCTCTTTTGTGTAGATTTAAGAATAGATCTAGATCTAGTCAAACAACAGGAAATAGCAAAATTATATGAGACAATCAGTTTGATTGAGAGCAGATTTTTTTCCACAAGCTGGGCACAGCAACGTTGCAAATCATTCGTCACATAGTTGTTAAAACACTGATGTATGACTGAGACTGTGTAGGCCTAGAATTCTAGTCAACTCAAAGTGATCTAAGCATGAAGCTACAAAGTCAAATGAAGTGAATCATACCTTTTAACGATGTTCAGCACCAAGGTACCAATATGATGGCAAAATTATGGTCGGGCCGAACCCTTCTGTCATACATAAATCGATCTGCTTCTCAAATTTGACACTGTTATGAGATAGCAGATGTATTGACAACTAGAGTAACAGGAAAACACCACTCGGAATCCATGCTCTGTTTGATTACGTGTGACAGGCAAGTAAAAACTTCGAAACTAAGCAAGAGGAACAAAGCTTACTTGAAGTAATATACGATAAATTTAAACTTTCCACGATATTTAATAGCTACAAACAAAGATTTAATAGCATTTGTTTTTCTTTTACGTCGTTTATGAGTTCCAAAATAATGCAACCCAAAGCAATCAGCTTTTGATCCAGTAAATTTATTTTCATCATAAATGAGTGCTTCACAGTCAAGAGAATCGTTGTCGTCGCTGTCTGCTAGCTTGTCAACTGAGTCCACAAGCCGTGTTAGCCCTTGCATGAGTATCATGAAAACCAAGAGCCTGAAAACGCAGATGTGTAAATTCAGTCACCAGGCCCTTTCAAGAACATAAATCAAATTGTCGGACCAGTTCAATATTCTTTTAACTCCTAAAGGAAAAGGTATCAGGAGTTTAAACTCATTTCAGCGTTATTTTTTGTTTCATGCTCTCACTTTACTAAATTTACTTTAGTTACTGACACTAGAACTAGATCTAATCTAGATCTAGATCTAGATCTGAAGATCTACTTTGAATCTAAATGTCAGGGACGTAGGGTGAAGTCAGATTTCAGGTAATCAGACAATGTTCATCCGTTCTGAAAGCATATATGTGCTACACATTGGAATAGAATATAAAAATGCAAATGCTCTGTTGGCACTGGGGTTTTTTTTAAAGTTTAATAAAAGCAACGACAATGTTATTCTCTTGCATGATCATTGAATGAGATAAAAACAGGGAAAATTTGAGTGATCAAAAGCACCTTATTAGCTTCTAATAATTATAAATCTAAAACTAGTCTAGGTTTAGATCTAGAAGTGGCACATTGAACTAGATCTAGAGTTTTAAGATCTAATATCCAGCTCTGGATCTAAAATGCAGTCACCATCCCAACATTAACAAATACGATGAGAGCCATGAGTGGCATTTCGGCATCTAGAACCTAGATCTAAATCAGGCATAGATATCTAGTCTAGAGATATCTAGATCTAGGTTAGACAAGAACCTTAGATTCAGATCGTAAGTTGTATTGTTGGAAATAACAGAGCCACCAACAAAGTGAAATGCCTTTAAACCTGCATTGTCTTGGCCCATCAAATAAAAAGCTTGGCAAAGTCCCTCCAAGTCCTTTGATACCAATTTTTTTTTTATTGTAGTCCAGTTTTCTATTACCAGGCAATATCTTAAGTTATGAACTGTGTACAATGCCTGCCACCTGCAGGATGCCATGTTTCATTAACTGCTATATATGATGGATTGTTAACCTGCCGGCTAACGTCAGTATCGATCGATAATCTCGTTTCCGCTGTGTACGAGGCTTTCGCACGTGGCACTGATAGTTTTCTCACCCCGCTGACAAGGCTGCCGCGCTTGACCACAATGTATCTGTAATTATTGTGATTGGTTTTGATCTTCGTTGAGTAAGGTGCTTGCTCTCTCCTACCCTTTTCAATGTCTTCCTAGAAAAAATTATGACAGACGCACTCGACGGCCACCAAGGAACAGTGAGTATTGGTGGAAGAACAATCACAAACCTGCGCTTCGCAGATGATATTGACGGACTCGCAGGCACAGAGCGAGAACTGAATAATCTGGTCATAAGACTAGATACATCTTCCGCAGCATACGGCATGAAAATCAGTACAAGCAAGACAAAACTGATGACCAACAGTGACACTGGAATCCATACTGAATTATCGCCAACAGAGAGAAGCTTGAAACTATGCACAAGTTTAAATATCTGGGAACAATACTGTTTGGACGAAGGATCAAAACCTGGAAGTATTATCAAGGAGTGCAATGACAACATCCACATCAGCCAAGATGGGAACCGTCTGGAAAGACAACAGTGTCTCCTTTAGCTCAAGAATTAAAAACTTATACGCTCCCTTGTTCACTCAGTGTTTCTTACGCTGCGAAACATGGACACTAACTGCAGATATAGAGAAGAGAATACAGGCAACAGAAATGAGGTACTTTAGAAGACTGCTTGGTGATTCTCACAAAGACCATATCAACAATGAAGAAGTCAGAGACAGAATAAGACAAACCATTGGTCCTTACGAAGACCTCCTCACCAATGTCAAAAAGGGGCAAAATGAAATGGTTTGGACACTTGGTGAGAGAAGGAGGGCTTCCAAAAACCGTGCTTCAAGGAACTGTCAGAGGAGGTAGAGAAGAGGTAATAAAGAAGATATGGGAGGACAATATCACTGAATGGACGCAGGCGGAAGCCATGAGCTGATAAGACTTGAAGGTGAGGACAGGAAGGAGTGGAGAAAAACTGGTTATTCGGTCATCGGTAGCGCCCCCAGCGGCCTCCGCCATGAGACAGATAGAAGAAGAAGAGAAAGGTGACATAGCTGGCAATTCATTTTGTTACTGTTATTGTCATCGTGTTTGTATTGCATTGTTTACTAACAATAACATCTAATGCAGCCTGCTTTATTAAAATGAAAGGAATAATACTGCCCGTTGGCCCATTACTAATGAACAGGAATATGAAAGGTATAATACTAATAGATAGAAAACGGGTCAGACCGAGAAATCTTCAGTGTGTCCAATTTTCAAAGCAACAAGGAGACATAGAAACAAGTAAACACTAAACAATGCTGGACAAAACTAATACTAATAGAGCCATTGGTGCAACGACCCATCGTGCAATGTTCATCAACAAAACAAGCCTCATAACAACAATAAACAAAAAGAAAGAAGAAAACGAAATACAACTGCTATAAGAGAAAGGAGGAAGGGATAGAAAAGGAGAGAGAAAGAGGAAAGGAAACAGAAAGGAGACATAAAAAAACAAGGAAGATAAATAAAGACTAATAAAGATAGGACAGAAAAACGAGAGAGAGATGAGGTAACATATAGGAGCAGGCACGTTGTTCCATGGTCATTCAATAATATCGCCGTGGCTGGCTGTGTCAAATTTTATGTTGTAAGTTTCAAAGAACAACATTTATCTTTTACTTCTAAGAAATCATTTTCATTCTCATCTAAATAAAATGATGGAACTATAATACCAAGGAAATATCCAACTGCCTTTTGCTAATCCCACTGACCAAGCCCAATGTGCATAGGTAACACATTCCCATGATGAAAGAAACAGGTCCCTCGGTTTTGCTTTTTTCAAGTGTGTATCGCTTCGGCTGCAGCAACACACTCTATCCAGACCTAATACCTCTCCTCAGTTACATGCTTCCTGCTCTTTGAAAACTCCTCCCTCCCCATGTCTATCACTAGTATCGCCCTCTCTTCTCACTTTACAATGACATGAGTGACCATCATTTTGTATTGGCTGTTCCCTTCCTACAGTTCAGTAATTCCACTCCTCCCAAACAGTCCCACCCTTACACAATCTAGGGGTTGTTCATTTTCCCCCACATCTGGATGTAAGTCTCCTCCTAGTCCTTTCTATACATTATGAAGTATAAAATTTCTAGTGTTTATACACTTCAAATAGCCGCCCTTCCTCTTGTCCAGATACCATATTTCATCATGACCATGTGAAATGGACCTGTTTAAGTCAGAGTTCCTTTTGTTGCTGGTCGCTGACCTCATATGAAAGCTTCAATTTTCCCTTGTTTTCAACTCATCCAAACATCGTCATTCTTATGTGAAAAAGTGGAAATGTATTGTGACGTTTGACAATATAACCATCAACACAATGCTCCCCTGATTGGTTAACCCTGAACATGGTTTCTTTCTATTGACTCAAGGTCACGCCCTCCATTCAGGCTGACCATAGGTGTGCAATGTGATTGGCCACTGATATCTTTTATTTATATCAATCACTATTTCTTGCTTGTGGGTGGAGCTTCTTACTAAAGTAATTGACATCTGTCCAGAAGTTGCGTCGGTCATACGAAGATTAGAGTCTTTGGTTGTGTCTTCTTTGCAGAGGGTCCACAGCCTGCTTTTGAGATAGAGCTCCTGTGTGTTGTATCTCTTTATAAGAAATATATCGAGTGTGTGTTAGACTTGGAAATGAACTATCACTTTTACCCCTTTAGAATAATAGACCTTCTTTGTTTGGCGTGGCATGGCTTGATCAGCGTAATTGGTCAGAATAGAGGCATTCCCAAAACCCGTCTTTGGGTACACTGCAGTGCAGTTATACCTGACCCACCACTAACACTTTGTCTTTTGAAAAATAAACCCATAGATATATAGGTAGTGACCATTAAGCAGGACATTTCGAACTCCAAAACCCTGCCTTGCCAGTCCGGGACCTGTACTACTACAGGACTATAAGTCCCTCTTTAGGTCAACATTAATTCTAAAAAGTTGGCATGTTTAATAACATTGGGGGTTTTTTACTGCGGCCCCTTTTCTTTATATTTCTTGTACATGTATTTAAATGTAATGCTCTTCGTATGTTTGTTTGAAATTTTAAAGGGGTGATAAGTTTAGGCTCTTTTAAACAAAGCCTTTCCGTATCATGAATACTACTTTTTTCTTTTTCCCAATCGGGTGTTGGGAATACACTACATCTGTTTTTGTCTTATTCCCAACTGATTTAGTGCGCATTCGTGAATCCACAACTTCTTGACCTGATTCTCAGCCAGTTATTTTATTATAGGTCTGTTCTTGGGGTTTTCAAGGCAGCTTTGGCGGAAAGTCATCCTCATTTTGTCAGACAGTTTATCTGTGTGTTAGGTGGACCTTTTTGCATAGAATGGTGGAGCAATGTTAAAATTTAAAGAGCTTATCATTTTTGTTTGACAATTTGGTGGCATTTAATCCTAATTTCGTGTTTTTAAATAGTTTGACTAATTATAAATCTGTGTTTCTTGCATTGTTTAGGTAAGACTTGAAAAGTTGGGATTTGGTTTGGGGGTGGGGGGGGGGAAGACAAAATAATTTTGACAAATCTTCACCATCCGTACCCTGAAACATGGGGTTTACTCATTACTGAATAAGTGTGCCAGACTATGAAAATCCTCCTTACTCTAGCAGGTATCTTTTATTTCAACTCAAGAAGTTAATTGTTGTCGGCAGGGTCAGTGTGATGGAATATTGATAGATTGGGACCAATCTATGTATTTTGTAAAAGTGTTGTGTTCCCTTATAATATTGACTATATTTTTGCTGTTTTTAGAGTTTTGATTATATAGTTGTTTCATCAGATTTGTTGTATAACAATTATTTGAGTTTGACTTAGGTCCTTTTCCCTATCTTTTTCCAACAAGACACATTACAGAAAAAACCTAAAATCCGTTTAGTCACTCAAATACATTCCAGTGTTTTGGGTTAGCCCAAGCATCCGTCCTGCCGAGCTAAAACATCTTCAGGGAAAAAGTCTCAAGATCCGTGACCTCCAAGTAAAAACCAGGTTTACCAGGTCCATTTGCAAGTAATTAAAAAACACCTTATTGCATTAGCATTTATATGCATTAACGTTGAAGTTTGTATTTTCCAGCCATATGACCTAGAATTCTAACCAATGGGTTGTGTATTTTATAGTTATTGACTCACTACCTCGGGTGGATTATTGTGTCTAAACCAACAAGCTCAATGTAAATAGATTTTCAATCACAGTGAACTAAAGATGGGTTGACAATTTTCAGCTTCATTTTGAATTTCCATCAATCAGAGGTACAGAAAATATCAATGAGTGTTCTCGACTGCCAATCCTCCCAATAAATCAGTTTGTTTTCGCTTTTTGTATATACCGTGAAAAACTTTTTGAAACATGCTTTATTTAACTTATGTTATTAACCATACGTTCCTGAGTTCGACTATAGTCAAACGTCCGGTTGATTTTTTTATCGGGACTCTGACGCAATAGATATTAACATGATGGTTATTAAAAAGACACAATATAAAATAAACATAGTTATGTAGAGTACTATTCAGGATGTAAATCTTTCTGATTTTCTCTTATTAACAAAATTAATTGATTTTGTTGAAATTTGGGGGTAAATTCTCTATTTCTAGTCTAGAAATATCTAGATTCTAGATCTAATTCTATTTAATTGAGGTATTATTTCAGATAATTATTTTTTTCATTCAAAATATCTATCCAAATTTGCGACTAAAGTGATGTGTTCAATTTTGTTTTAAAGTCTTCAATGCTGTTGCACAGTTTGATTTACTATTGTCACCATTCCACAGCCTTACTGTACTGGGGTAAAAATTTTCAGGTGATGATTAATCCTCTAAGGCTGGCAGTTTCCTTGACCTTCTTACAGTTAGGGATTGCCCCAGCCATTTGCAGGAAAAAATCTGTGTGTGCAACGTAAATGAAGCTAGGATTCAGTTTAATGAGTTCCGCGTTTACAAATGATAAAAGACTTATAAAACATGCATTTTCTATAAGTTGAAAGAGTAAAAAAGGAATTCATATCGAATGTTTGTGGAGCAGATACAACAGTTGAACTAAGGACTAAAAAATAGCAGCAACAAATGTAATCAGCTGGGATTGCATTTAGTGTGTTGAATAGGGAAGATCACTTTGACGAATGATAAGATTATTTCCGAAAGGTAAGATCTTAAAATCAATTGTAATCTCTGGCTGTTGTTTAACTAGGAACTTAAAGGTCAAACTGCGTTGTTTAAATGACCATGCTAGAAAAGTCTAAATTTCCATTAAAACTGTCATATTTTCGATCTAATCTTAGTCTTCCCTAAATAAAGGGCAGCATGCAGTAAGATTTCTGGTTAACTGCAGATGATCCATGTAGTTTGATCATGCCTAGATCTAGTTATTCTCTACTGTCCTCTTTACATATCTGTTATGATGGAATCCAAACATTGAGCAAAGGCACAATAGATCTGAAAGAAAACTCATTTCTTTACTTTATCAGTCAAAAAACATTGTTCTAGTTCTGTTTTGATTTTTATGTTTCAATCCCTAGTAATTTAACTAAATTAAGTGTCAGGAGGTCGATGCAGACCTTAAATGTCAATCCTTCAATTCATCTGGGGACTTAAGAGGTTTTAGCCCCCGACCCCATTTAAAGGTGAACTAGTTGGATTAGAACTGGTGGATTTCTCTAGATGCCATTACATTGTTTTTGTATCCCATGTAATAGACTGTTATACACATCATTTTTTTCTGTTCAAAATTTGCAGTTTTTGAATAGCTGAAGGATGCAAGTTTAAAAAGCAATATATATATCTATATTGTCATCTATGCAGTTTTTTAAGTACATCGTGAAAACATATTACTTTTATTCCCAACCATGACATTTTCTAGTTTTCTGGACAGCTTTTCCGCATCAGAAAAATTTTTTTTTTTGTTTTGTTTATTTAATGCATCATACACTTTATATTCTTTCTTTGTTTCTGCAACAGTAAAGGAACCTTGGCTTGTCCATTTACTCGTGGATAACTATTTCCAAACTCAGTCTAAAAATGCTCAAGATATTTCTTGATGTCAGGTCAGAGAGCCATGGAAAGGTAAGCACACCATTTTCTTCCATTCGTAAGTAACATTTTTCTTCCATTCTTAAGCAAACATTTTTCTTAATCCTGGAAACTATTGTTTCGACTTCTAGTATGAAGATGTCAATTGTTCCTTCTTCTTCTTTTTTTCAAATGATTGTTTTTCTTTATCATTTTCTACTTACTCCCTAGACATCTATACATGGGCCCCCCCCCCCCCCCAGCTTGTGGTCTTAATTTTTTCGTTTTTGCCCTTTTTCACATGTGTTTCATCTTGCTGTTTTCTCTTAACTCACCTTTGAGATCACCACATTTGGTGGATGTCTAAATTTCCATGAAAGATCATCTGCATTTTAAGTTCAGTGGATGATTGTGTATTCTCTAGTTATTGTTTTTAGTGACAGCTTTGTAGCGAACAGGGGAAATTCTATAGCAAATTAGGTAGGTGACTAATAAGGACATGACAATGGATGAGCTCCATAGTGGCAAATTAAGTAGGTTAGGAATAAGGACAGACAAGGATGAGCTCCATAGCAAATAAGGTAGGTGACGAATTTGGACATGGCATTAGCCTGAGCTTCATAGCACCTTTAGGTAGGGGTTGCAAATAAGGACATGACATGGGATGAGCTTCATAACACCTTAAGTAGGGGGCAAATAAGGACATGACAGGGAATGAGTTTTATAGCACCTAAGGTAGGGGGCAAATAAGGACATGACAGGGAATGAGTTTCATAGCACCTAAGGTAGGGGGCGAATAAGGACATGACAGAGATGAGCATAATAGCACCTTCTAATATAGGTGACAAATAAGGACATGACAGAGATGTATGTTACATAGCACCTTAGGTAGGTGACTCTAATGAAGACATGACAGAATGAGTTTCACTTAGGTAGGTGACTAAGGAAACCTTCTAGGTAGGTAAGATGACAATTTGGATTGAACTAGAGTGAAAATTTGGTAGGGAAATTTAAGGACATGAAATGATCGATTTCATAGCAGATTTTGGATCAACGTGTCAAATAAAGACATAACATTTTTTAGCACTACCTTAGGTTAGTTGAGAATGAACATGAATAAGGGCATATGAGCAGAATTAGTGGATGAGATGATATTTCTGACGATTTATGTGCTCCATAGCAAATTCAGGTAGAGGGTCAAATAAAGACATTCTTGTAGAGTTTTCATGAAAGATGAATGAGTTGGCAGATCATAGCTCCGTGGATTAGGTAGGTGTTTATCAACTGTTGCCGACAAATAAGGACATAATTTAAGATGAGCTCCATAGCACCTTTTTTGTAGTTGATGTGGGATGACAGGGCTGCTGGTAGGTCTTATTTTTTCCATGACACTTCTTTTCCATATCTTTCAGGAAGTCCTCTTAATTCGATGAGCTCACCAAATTAGGTGGTGACGAATAAGGACATGACAGGGGATGAGCTCCATGCAAAATTAGGTAGGTGACAAATAAAGACATCATATGACAAGGGATGAGCTCCATAGCAATCAAATTAGGTAGGTGTCATAAGGACATGACAATGGATGAGCTCCATAGAAAATTAGGTAGGTGACAATAAATATCTCCTGACATTGTCTGAGCTCCGATTATAAATTAGGTAGGTGACAAATTCTTCACACCTTCAAGGGATGATTTCCATAGCAAATTAAGTAGGTGACCAATAAGGAATGACAATGGCTGGATGAGCTCCGTAGCAAATTAAGTAGTGACGAATGGGACATGACTAATTTATGAGCTCCATGAAAATTAGGTAATGAAGGAAGACATTGACAACAATGAGCTCCATTTGTCAAATTAGGAAAGCTGACATTTATTTGAAAACACAAGGGATTGCTCTTAGCAAATTATGGCAGGTTTGTTAGGAACACCCCAAGACATGTGTGCAAAGCACATTGGTTGGAGGAACACCCCAAAACAATGAGCTCCATAGCAAATTAGGTAGGTGACAAATAAGTAAATGACCATGTGCTCCGTAGCAAATTAAGGTGACAAATAAGGTGAACGGCCTTGGGATGAAAGTTTGGTGACAAAGTTTGAAGGAAATGGCAAGACCCGTAGGTTAGGTAGGTGACTCTGAGGACCCTTTAGGGGATGAGCATTCATAGCACCTTAGGTATGTGATGAAATTGGAGGAACAAGACAAGTGAGATAGGGTAGGTGGCATCAGTCTGTTTGAGCAACAACCCAAGACAAGACATAGTGGTGCCTCTGTTGGAGGAACACCCCAAAACAAGACATTGCTGGTCTGTTGGAGGAACATTTTAAAAACAAGACATATAGGTGGTTCCTCTATTGGAGGAACACCCACAAAACAAGATTTTAAATGCTGCCTCATGTTGAGAAACACCCCAAAACAAGACATAGGTAGATGGTGCCTCTGTTGGAGGAGCACCCCAAAATAAGACAATTTTCTTCAGATGTGATCTGTTGGAGGAACAAGACAAGAATAGGTAAGTGGTGCCTCTGTTGAGTGAACACTTAAAAATAATGCTGGAGAGAGGGTGGTGCCTTTCTAGGAACACCCAAGACATAGGTAAGTGGTGCCTCTGTTGGATTGATTTTATACACCCCAAACTAGCATAAATTTAGGTGGTGCCTTTGTTGGAGCTATAGATAAAATCAAGACATTGATGGTGCCTCTGTTGGAGGACCACCCCAAATGTTTAGACATCAGGCAGGTTTATGCCTCTGTTGGAGTAAATATATTAGTTTTAAGAAGGGAAGAAAAAAGAGAATTGATATAACAAAAAAAAATGTGATCTATAAGTAGGTGTCACTTCATGGTACAAAGGAACACCCCAAAACAAGTTATATTTTATGATTCTGCTTCTCACTTAAAATTGTTTACCCCAAGAACATATTTTAGGTTTAGGGCTATTGGAGTACCATAAATTCAACTTGTGTTTTTCATTCTTAGGTCTTGATGATTTTTCATGTACAGTGGTGAGGTCATTAGACACTCGACTGCAGGCCCTTCAACTGGTATTGTTCCTGGTGTACAAAGAGAAGTCCCTGGTGTCACGATCTTTGGATGTATTGATCTTTTTTGGGTTCTGTACTGATGTATTTAAAAATTAAGACTATAATTTGTTTTCATGTCCTAGGGTGCATGAAACGAAAACAATTGTACAATTTTTTCGTCTTTCATTCTCTATGTCGGATTTTTCATACTAAGGTCAAAATTAACTTGGGTAGGGAAACAAGGAGGAAATGGACTCAGGTAAATGTAAAAACAGAGTTCCATGCATCAGGGAAATCCTTGAAAACGAAAAAAAATGTTTCCTGGTCGAAAATACCAGGGGAAATGATATATTGAGGACGTATACATAAGAGAAAAAATCAGGGAAATCCAAGTAGGATCGTGGGAACAATTACTGGCATCTGCATGACTATAATTAAATGCGAATAAGAATGTGGACGATGAATGATCATTTTGTCATCCATTTCCGGTCAAGCATGCTTTGCTGTCTGGTGATTCTTTCATGTTGAACTAAAATGATTCAGATACCTTCTTTTAAAATTGAGATTTGGTCCGGGAATATCTTGATTGTAACACAAGCTTCCAATACTTTCTTTTTTTATTATTTAATACCATGAATTGCCTATCTTTTGCCCAAGCCCTCCCTTTCTTCAATTTAACTTTCACTCTGGAGAAATTAAGAATGCTGTGTGTTCTAAAAAGTTGATCAAGTTTGTTTTGTAAGATTAGATCAAGGGAGAGAGACAGAGGGAAATGTGCATATTTTAATCCCAAAAATCGAAGGACAGATCTGATGTGTGTAAGAATGGCTAAACAGAGAATGTTTGTGTAGTGTTTAATGCGACCCAATCAAGTGTGTGTTAGTATTAGAAGAAGAGTATATAAAGTGGAGAATCGGGAGATTACGAATGACCGAAAGGCAAATGCAAGTGTTTAGTAAGAATAGAGGAGGTTGATGATCGAAGGGATATCAATTACGCACGGCCTGATAGCGGAATAGAGGTGGGGAAGGGGACAGGGTGAAGAAAGTCGATGGAAAACATATAATGGCAAAATAAGAGGCGACTGAGTCTGACATACAGTATAGTATCGGAAGAGAAAGAGAAATAACGAATGTCTTCCACTACAGCGTAGACATGGGTGGGGAAAAGATAGAACTGGAAAGAAGGCAATCACGTACTATATTAGATTCAGATCTAGATCTAGATTCGGTTTTATTGAAGAAGAAAGAAAGAGGGGGTGGGGTGATTGCCAATCTAATGGAGACTTTTACTAGGGAGGGGTGGGTAGATGTTCTATGTCGCAGTCAATTAAAAACTCTAGATCTAGTTTTAAGTTTTTGATCTTGAGAAAGAAAGAGAGAGACTGTAAGAGGGGGGGGTGGCTAAAAGTAGAACAGAGGAAGATTCATAATTGGCCGAGTTCAATCAAGTTATAGAAAAAACCTTCCAAACCTCATTTTCTCCTCGGTAGACTGAGTAAGTATTTGTGCAACCTTTAGGCTATGATGTTGTCACTCTTGTGTTTGATTTATTTTTCTAAAGGAGAGAAAAAAATAATAATAAATTCATTTTTGCATGTTTTGTAAAATGATAAGGGTAGATCTATTACCACTAGATCTATCAGCTATCAGAATTTTTTTTTTTTTTTCAGAAATGTGTGGGGGCCCTGTGGAAAAATGCTGAAACATTATTAATCCAAAGTGAAACATTAAAGAAATGTGTGATCATTTTTCATTTCATTGAGATGCACTAGAAAAAGTCATTCACTTATGATTTGAATTAACAATTTATAATAATGCATTGAAATTGGAAATGTTTACGTTGTTCTCTGTTTCCGGTGTCGGGAGAGTTTCATTTCCTAGGTAGGATTTTTTCTGTTGAGGTAGGAAATTTTCTGTTGACTTTGTGTTGGACGCCCTGATTTTAATAAAGACCTTGTTCCCCACCCCTCCCCCCTCTCTCTCTCTCTCTCTCTCTCTCTCTCTCTCTCTCTCTCTTGTCTCTGGTTATCTCTCTAAGGTATAAATCTCTCTCCTCTCTCTCTCTCTCTCTCTGTCTGTCTCTCTGTCTGTCTGTCTGTCTGTCTGTCTGTCTGTCTGCTCTCTCTCTCTCTCTCTCTCTCTCTCTCTCTCTCTCTCTCTCTCTCTCTCTCTCTCTCTCTCTCTCTCTCTCTCTCTCTCTCTCTTCTCCGCCCCCTCTCTCTTTCTGTCTCACCCGTCATTGTAAAACATGATGGCCTCAAGATATGAGTATGTGTAACAAATCTTATGACATCTTTCCTTGTTTTTAAATCTGCCAGTCTGATACGGACGTGCCAATGCTAATGACTTCCCTGATGATTGTCGTCATTCTCTTGCCATCTGCGCCTGTCCCGATGGGCCCACACCTGCCACAAATATTTGACATCTTTGGACTGACTTTTGCTTATTTGCATGCGCAAGCTGGCACGTTTTTTGGGCTGGGCGGTTGGACAGACACTTCTTCTAGGTCACACCACTTTTCTTTCTTTCTTTCACATCTCTTTCACCAACTTGCTGTTTCCTCTTAATTGACCCTGAGATTCATCGCATATGGTGGACAGGGTAAATTGCAATTTAAAAAATATAGTTTTTTTCTTCAATTTGAAAAGGTTAGTAGCTGTATGTATATATTCAATACTATCACTTTACTTTGGCTTTTTGCCATACAAGAGTCTTCAATCAAGGCAATCACTAACAATAATATTTTGAAACATACTAATGTGTCATGGAGAAAAAATGTATTTCCATTTTAAATCTCTAAGCAATTAACTGAAGTCATGTATGATGAAAGTCTTGCTCTTGAGAATGCTTCTCACTTTGCTTTTCTCTAGCCAACACACCTGATGTCTTTCCTTCACCTGCAAGTAGCTTTGTACAGTTTCTTCCATTCGCTCTACGGCATGTATCCCTGTAAATTCTTGGACTTCATCTCAAAGTATTTCGGCCAAAAAGAAAACATACACGCCTACGAGGAAGTGATCCTGGTGAGTCAGCTGCTGTAACTACATTTATAAATGTGTTCAAGCTAGACAAGAATATTAATTATTTGGTCAATTTTCTATCAAATGTAAGACTTGCTTTTGAACCCATTACCTGATAGTCTAAAGTCCCATTATCTTCTACTAGAAACACCAAAACCAACATGAATCAATTGCAATAGATACCTTTAGAAGAACATAGGGCCAGAAATATAATGAATATTTTCTTTAGGACTATAGATGGCCAGCTATTTATGCCACTATACAAGAGCAACTAGCTCAACCTGTCAAGCATAAATAGTGATTGTCACCCTCACTAATTTTACCCTAGTACTGTAAGGTTGTGGAATGGACTTTCAACAAAAGTAAAACTGAGCAGTAGCACTAAAGACTTCAAAAACAGATTTAAACACATCACTCTAAAATCAAGATTGGATTAACAGTTTTGGGTTAAATTAAAACATGCATGCTGACGGTAATACTTAAGAATTGAGTTGGTCAACTTTTATTAAGAAGGAGACTGGACATGTCCTTATTCCACCCAGCTGATAAAGTGTACTAGTAGTAGCTGTAAACCTGTGATACACCAGCATTTCATCAAGGGGTGATTTTGTATTGCTTATTCCTCTATCATCTCTACAGAATTGAGGGTACTCTGTGGCTGTATGGGCCTCTAGACCTGAAAGGAACTTTATTTACTACCTTTTTTTTGCTTGTTTGTTTTTTTTTTTTCGTATTTTGCTCACACCCACAGCCAAGATGATCTCTGTGGTTCTGGTAGGATTTTAAACTTTGCCCAGACTTCCATGTAAACAGCCAAGGGATCTTTACCGTGCAGGGTTGTAGCTGAGCCTTAGTGTTGTGAGCTTGTAATCACGAAGTCACAGGTTCAAACAACAAGAGTGGCACAACTAGGTTTTTTAATCACAACGTTCTACTCTTAGGAAATGTAATAACAGGCTGTTGTACTGTATACTCTCTCCAGGGAGTTGAGAAGGACTTTGAATGAAATGTCCTGCTGGGGGATAAATTATGTACAGTCGATGAGCCTGCACTTGTACGGGGCTACGGCTATAAATTTATCTTATGTCCATGGGTCACAATTGCGTAGCAGAAACTTGAGAAAGTTGACTTAACTTGTATTGTGTGAGAATAGAATGTCCTTTTCAGTTCTTAATCATTGCCTAATCTAGTGATTGAACTGTATAACTGGAGGCTTGGTGAAAGTGTTAAACTTAATTTCATTAAGCCCAATATAACTGTCTTTATTCTCCAGCCGATGTTGGAAAGAGTACGTCTGCATCCAGGTCTTGTGATGGGCAACAAAGACAATGAACTGGCTAGGAGCAGGTCAGTTTTTGACAACTTTACCCACACTCACAACTACGGTGATCTCGGGATTTTTTTGTTGGATTTTTTTTTTCCATTTTGCACAGACTGCCCTGTAAACTGGCAAGGGATATCTTTAATGTGCTCAGAGGGTTGGGATCTGCACATGGGACCACTTTTTTTTTTTTTTATCTCTGATGGGACTAGGTGTCGATCTATTTACCTAAACCAGGAGATTTTACCTGAAAAACGTGAGAATAGTTATCAACCTGTTGTGGCACAAATCCACGACCTTTTGGTTGAGAAGTAGACACCTTCTCTCTAGACCGCTGTGTCCCTCTGAACAGGTCAGATTTGATTGTTGATCCTATCGTGGGATGATTTTCTCACTGTTAATTCAAGCCTGTCTCATAAGTCTTTTGTCTTCTACAGTCACGTCTCGATAATCCGAACAGGTGAGCCGGGACGGATTTTTTCTTCTTTAATTGTACATGATTATCCGGAAATTCGAGATTCCTGATCCAAACACCTAATTCTGGAACATGCTACCACAATATAGAGTTTATGCTTTGATAAACCAAACACTCAACTGTTCAAGACAGTCGAACCGATCCGCTAACAGTCCATCAAAGCCACCCGACTCAACTTTTCTATCACCAATTCAACCATACCATTTCGCAATTTTCTCTGTCTCAGTCTGTCTGTCTGTCTGTATGTCTGTCTGTATGTCTGTCTGTCACTCTCTCTCTCTCTCTCTCTCTCTCTCTCTCTCTCTCTCTCTCTCTCTCTCTCTCTCTCTCTTTCTCTCTATTTGATCTTCGTCTCGTGTGAAGTAAATTGTGTGTAAGCAAGAAACCTGTGTATGTCTTAAGTGTCCTTCCCAAGTAACACAAATTGAACCCGGGACCTCATGATTTCCAATCATGCAGCCTAACAACTCGGCCACTGACGTCACATATATTATTAGATGATGCTCAAACCAAAGAAGTTTCACTTTCTTTGTTCAAGCCCCAAATGTTAGACCAAGAGCAGGGTACAATGCTAAAGTAACAGTACTAATACAGTGGTAGGTCTGGTATGACACGCAGCCTTGAAAAAAATCAATATTATTAATATCACTCATGTAGTAGTAATGGACGGATGTGCAGTGTAGTTCTCAGAAAAGCGTATTGAGGGCCGGGGAGGGAGAGAGAGAGAGAGAGAGAGAGAGAGAGAGAGAGAGAGAGGAGAGAGAGAGAGAGAGAGAGGAGAGGGAGGGAGGGAGGGAGAGAGAGAAAGATATATATATATATATATATATATGGCCAGTGATGAAGAACATCATCGTTGTACTCTGTCCCTCGTAAAGGGTACCAGGCCTTCATTACCGTAAATTTTGAGGGATTTCGCCGACTGTAGTTTGTTCCTGTGAGTAGCAATGAAAAGCACATGCCTTTTGTAGATGATGTCATGAAAACTTCATCCGAAATTTCTAGCTTACAATCTAAGCAGTTTTGGAAGGCTGCAGTTGGTAGATCCTTCTTCTTTCTTTTTTTTTCCATTTGAATCTGTACATTATCTTTCATCTTGCATGCATGCGCAGTTCATGGGAGCTCTGGTAGGTTCCTCTTCGTTCCTTTTCTTCTGTCACTTATCGTTCATATATTGCTGTTTCCTCTTAATTCAACCTGAGATCACTGAACAAAGTGAACTGGGTGAATTTCAATAAAAACAAACTTTCCTCTTGCTGTTTCAACACTGATATCGCCGCATATGGTGGACAGGGTAAACTTAAATCAATCAGACAAACCTTGTGCAACAAAGGGTAGAAGTATTTGCATGTAAATGTTTATGTATGTGCATAAGGAGGAGAGAGAGAGAGAGAGCATATAATGGAGGCATTTCAATGATACATGGCTTTTTATCTTCATGTAAGTACAACAGATGAATCAGAAAGGTGCTAGTTTCTTTCTTTCTTTCTTTCTTTATCAGTTCCCATTCTACCTTTTGGTGTATGGGTTCAGATGCCGGAGATGATCTTTCTCCAGGATGCCCTGTCCTGCCATTTTCTGTTTCCTTCCAAAAAAGTTAAATTTCTATACTTCAATGCCTCTTTTACATCTTCCCACTTTCTCCGAGATCTGTCTTTTGGTCTTTTACCTTGGGCTTTAGCACTGTATACTGATTTAGCTATTCTTATTGTCATTCATTCTGTTTACATGCCCAAACCATCTCAATTGATTTGTTTCTATCTTAGTTTTTATGCCATCTGCTTTGGTTTGATCTCTTATTGTTGTGTTTCTGATTTTGTCTCTTTTAGTTTTCCCTACTACTCTACTTAGATATTGCATTTCAGCTGCCTGTACTCTACTGTCTAAGGTCCAGTTTTCGCTGCCATACAGGAGAGTAGGACAATAAACTGGATTGTATACTGCCATTTTGATTTTTGTTGACAATTCTTGCTTACCTACAAATGCTTTTCCTAGATGGTTATATATTGCACTTACCTTTTTGATTATCTGGCTGATTTCTTCTCTTGGTTTTCCCTCTGAGTTAATCATTACTCCTAGGTAATTGTAGCTTTGAACTTGTTCTAAATTCTCCCTGGCCAATTTAAGATTTTGTGTTTTAGCTTCCCTAGTTACTAGCATTGTTTTGGTTTTCTTTGCATTTACTCTCATTCCTCTTTTATTTAGTTCATTGTTCATAATGTTGATATTCGACTGAAGGTCACTTTCTGATTTTCCACCAGAACTAAATCATCGGTAAATGATAGCATGGATACATTTACTGGTTTGAGCTTCCACATACCTACATTCATTTTCTTCATTTTTGAGGATGCCTTTGCGACTGAATCCATAAATGTGATAAACAAAAGAGGACAGGATACAACCCTGTCTTACTCCTATATCTACATCAAATTCTGTAGATATGTTTCCAGCTACTGTCACTGCACATGTTGGTTTATTGTAAAAACTTGTAATGGCTTCTATTAAATTTTGCTCTACATTGTGTTCTTTTAAGGACCTTGGGAGGATTCCCAGATTTTATATTTCTGATCCCAGATTTTATATTTCTGGTCTCAGCCATTCTATTTCTAGTCCCAGATTTTATATTTCTGGTCTCAGCCATTCTATTTCATTGTCCCGGATTTTATATTTTTGGTCTCAGCCATTCTATTTCTAGTCCAGATTTTATATTTGGTCTCAGATTTATATTTTAGTCCCAGATTTATATTTCTAGTCCCAGATTTTATATTTCTGGTCTCAGATTTTCTATTTCTAGTTCCAGATATTATATTTCTGGTCTTAGATTTTCTATTTTTAGTCCCAGATTTTATATTTCTGGTCTCAGCCATTCTATTTCTAGTCCCAAATTTTATATTTCTGGATTTCTGTCTCAGATTTTCTATTTCTAGTCCTTAGCTTTTCTATATTTGGTCCCAGATTCCTCTCATCCCAGATTTTAAATTTTTTGCCCCAGATGCTTATTTTTGGTCCCAGGTTCCTATTTTCAGTTGCCAGATTGTGATTTTTGAGGTCTGATTCCATTTTATATCTGGGTCTTTTTTTTTATTCAACATTTTAATAATACTGAATGATTTTTAAAAATTATTTTTCAAGATGGGAAGAATCAAGAGACACAGGATGCTATCGTATCCTGTTCAAAATTATCTTTGGACCTTGTTGAAGGATCATGGGAGGATTCCCATTGCCTCATTTTCCATACTGTCAAAGAGTTATTGGATACCGAGATGTAACCTCGAGGATGAGCCAATCAGAACTGAGTCATGGTAAGACAATTTACTTTTCTTTTTTTCTGATTTGTAGTGGTACTGTGTAAAAACCTTACCAAGTTGTGTGAGATTTAAAACAGCGTGTCAGCTACATTGAATGACCATTTTTATGAGCCCGCATGACAATTGGTCATGGTTGGTGTGTGTTTCTGTTAGGTCTTACACCTCCCTTTCAATTTCTGCATATGTTTATCGTCACACTATTTCCATTTATTTGCGAATGTTACAGATGAGGACAGTTTAAAGTCTGATCAATTTGTCATTTTCATGACATACTTACATTTTAGAGGTGAGAGTAGCTCAGTCCGTAGAGTATCGGACTACTACTCAGAAGGCCCACATTTGATCCCTAGTGTGGGAAAAAAATTCTGGCCCTCCTGTCGACCCAGCAGTGAAATGGGTAGCTAGGTCTATTCAGACTGCGAAAGTAAAGGCAGCGTGGAAAGCAATGGCAAACTACTACATTATGCCTAGAAAAATCGTGAATGGTTGATGGGCGTTGCTTGTAGGTCCTACTTCTTGCCTTTCTTTCTTTCACATATCTTTCATCTAGCTATTTCCTCTTAATTCACCCTGAGATCACCACAATGGTGGACGGGGTAAATTCAATGAAACAAACAAACCTAGAAAAAGGAATGTACTCCTGGTTACCCTAAACTCAACTCTGAGTGTGGGACTTACTTACATTTTAAACAACATTTTACTAGTTTTCATGAGGATGACAATCTGAATGTATTTACTTAGCTTCTTGTCTCTCTTGACTATGTGACAGTTGGATTTTTTTTTTTTACCTGTACCCATGTCAAGCAAGCATTAATGATGATCTTCGCCTTTTGGCTGAGGCTAGTGGACAATTTGAGAATCTCTTCTCACGCCTAAATCAGTGTGGACAATTTGAGAGCCTCTTCTCATGGCTAAATCAGTGTGGATAATTTGAGAGTTTCTTCTCATGCCTAAATTAGGGTGAACAATTTAAGAGTCTCTTCTCATGCCTAAATCAGTGTGGACAATTTGAGAGTCTCTTCTCATACCTAAATCAGTGTGGACAATTTGAGAGTCTATTTTCATGCCTAAATCAGTGTGGACAATTTGAGAGTCTATTTTCATGCCTAAATCAGTGTGGACAATTTGAGAGTCTCTTTTCATGCCTAAATCAGTGTGGACAATTTGTGAGTCTCTTTTCATGCCTAAATCAGTGGACAATTTGAGAGTCTCTTCTCATGTCTAAATCAGTGTGGACAATTTGAGAGTCTCTTTTCATGCCTAAATCAGTGTGGACAATTTGAGAGTCTCTTTTCATGCCTAAATCAGTGTGGACAATTTGAGAGTCTCTTTTCATGCCTAAATCAGTGTGGACAATTTGAGAGTCTCTTTTCATGCCTAAATCAGTGTGGACAATTTGAGAGTCTCTTTTCATGCCTAAATCAGTGTGGACAATTTGAGAGTCTCTTTTCATGCCTAAATCAGTGTGGACAATTTGAGAGTCTCTTTTCATGCCTAAATCAGTGTGCACAATTGTAGAGGAGAGGATCAAAAAAAGAATGTTTCTTTAGAAAGTTTAGGGTAAATGGTAAAGGATGGCTGTATATTCTCCTTAAGAGAAATTGCATTGTTATGTATATATGGCAGCTCGTTCTCAAACGTTTGACACAGCAAAGCCTGAAAGATGTATGTCTGAAAGGCGGGTGGTTGGTGGGCATTGCTGATAGATCCTACTTCTTTCCTTTCCATTTTTCTTGTATATTTTATCTTGCTGTTTCCTCTTATTTCACCCTGATATCACCGCACATGGTGGACGGGGTATATTTCAATTTCAATGTCTGAGAGCACAGCTTATGATCCAAGTAAGTAGAGGTCCTTCAAGGTCATGATGGCCCATAGAGCTGGAGCTTATCCCGGTTTCAATAGTGTGAAGCGGAACAGGTGATGATAATCACCTCCTGGACAGGCCGCTAGTTTGACGCAGGTTTTTACTCATAAACTAGTATTTGTACCCATTTGTACCTGGGTCCAGTGGGGAAAATGCGTGTTAAGTATCTTTCCCAAGGAACACAACATTTGGCCTAGCTTTGCCATGACTCGAACTTGGGATCTCATGACCCGGATGTGATCTCATGATCCAGATACCTAGCCACTGACGCCACTGCTTATGATCCAAGCATGATTTAATTTAGCATGATCTTATGTTCGCTTGTGCAGGGTTGTGCTTGGTGGTGGGACCTGCTGGTAGGCCCTACTTCTCTCCTTTCAATCTTTCACTTCTATTTCATCTTGATGTTTCCTCTTAATTTTCACCCTGAGATCATTGCCTATGTCGGATAGACAAACCTTTTTTTACTTTATTTTGATTTTACCATCTGCAGAGAATGAGGTAACTTCAAAGCCGATTCCCGTGGTAGCTGAAGACAGTAGCCATCTGCTGTCTTCGTGCATGGACGTGGGGGCGATGGGGGAAAGCCCCTCTATTCTCATAGGCCTTGCCACTCCACCATCCTCTCATCGCAATACGCCCGCGGCAAGTTTCCTGGAGGCCAACACTAGCGGAGGTACGTGACCTTCATTTCAAGGCTTTTGGTATCAACGAACAGTGCAAACATTAGAATTGAAATATAGAGTTACTCGTGCTACATGTGGGGGTTTTGGTTTTGGTTTGGGTTTGATTCTCGTGAAAATTTAAGTGGTAATTATGGCTTTAGGTTAAATGATAATGTTCCCAGTCATAAGGAAGACTCGGTTGTTCAGAGGCAAGGTGTCAGCCTCTCAACCAAAAGGTCATGGGTTCAAGCCCTGACGGTCGAAACATGTTCTAAGTTTTTTCAAGTATAAC
>JAXRKP010002982.1:12500-28848 GCA_037039925.1 Doris montereyensis | reverse complement strand
AGATAATCAACCACTTTTCACACTGGTTTTTAAGTCTAAATACTATTGAGAAATGCTTTGGTTTGAAATGTATCTGTGTTGAATGTTGACATTCAGCCTTTCGTTTCATTTACAAGTCACTTAGTTCTCTCTGGATAATTTGTAGTACATTTACTGGTGCCTTCGATAGTGACCAAGTCTGACAGCCGTATACCATAATTGATAATACAAACTGATCAAATATTCTTCTTTTTTTTCTTCTTCATCATAGATATTGGGAAATCGTTGTCTCAAAAACCTTTTCTACCCCCCCCCCCCACCTCCCAAATACAATTCCAGTATACGACATTAGTATAATCATAATATAAGCCTACAAGTATACAAAGACATTTGCCTACATTGTGAACTCGATGTACATGTAAACTGCTTGCCAATGTTTCCCCCAATTTTCCTTGATTTCAGACACCCACAGTCTCCATTTGATCTAACTTGCATTTAGTTTAGTATGAAAGAATAACAGACACCCACAGTCTCCACTTGATCTAACCTGCATTTAGTTTAGTATGAAAGAATCACAGACACCCACAGTCTCCATTTGATCTAACTTGCATTTAGTTTAGTATGAAAGAATCACAGACACCCACAGTCTCCACTTGATCTAACTTGCATTTAGTTTAGTATGAAAGAATCACAGACACCCACAGTCTCCATTTGATCTAACTTGCATTTAGTTTAGTATGAAAGAATCACAGACACCCACAGTCTCCATTTGATCTAACTTGCATTTAGTTTAGTATGAAAGAATCACAGACACCCACAGTCTCCATTTGATCTAACTTGCATTTAGTTTAGTATGAAAGAATCACAGACACCAACAGTCGCCCACTTGATCTAACTTGCATTTAGTTTAGTATGAAAGAATCACAGACACCCAGTAGGAGTAGCAGTAGCAGTAGCAGTAGTAGTACTACTAGTAATAGTAGTAGTAGTAGTAGTAATAATAATTGTAATTGTAGTAGTAGTAGTAGTAGTAGTAGTAGTAGTGGTGGTGGTGGTGGTGGTGGTAGTGGTAGTGATAGCGGTAGTAGGAGCAGGAGCAGTAGCAGTAGCAGCAACAGTAGTAGTAGTTGTATTAGTATTATTATTATTATTAGTAGTAGTAGTAGCAGTAGCAGTAGTAGTAGTAGTAGTAGTAGTAGCAGTAATATTATTATTATCATTATCATTATTATTATTATTATTACATTACTATTATTATTATTATCCTCATCACCATCATCATCATCATCATCATCCTTATCATCATCTTCATTATTATTATTATTATTATCATCACATCATTATAATCATCATTATTATTATCAATATTATTATCATTATTATCATTGTTATTATTATTTTCATTATTATTATTACTATTATTATTATTATCATTATTATTATTATTATCATTATTATGAATATCATTATTATCATTATTATTATTATTATTATTATTATTAGTATTACCATTAGTATTAGTAGCAGTAGTAGTAGTAGTAGTAGTAGTAGTAGTAGTAGTAGTAGTATCATTATTATTTGTTTTATTATTATTATTATTTGTTATTTATTATTATTATTATTATTATTATTATTATTATTATTGTATTATTATTATTGTTATTGTTATAATTGTTATTGTTATCATTATCATTATCATCATTATTATTATTATAATTATGATTATTATTATTATTATTATTATTATTATTATTGTTATTATTATTGTCATTATCCATGGGGAGGCTTGCAGAGTGAAAAGAAAGTTAACTGAAAGCAGTTTTCTTCCATACAGTCGAAGATTATCTCGTTTTCTATAGCAGGAAGGAGATCTAAGGGTGATAGTTAAACGCTGGCTGGACATATAGTCTGTCTGTCATAGGTTTTACTTTACCAGTTGGTCCTGGTATTTATTTACACCTGGCGCGGATGGGAAATTGTATGTTAAACAAGGAACGCAGCTTTGGATCTAATTTGTCAAGACTCGAACCCATGATCTCACGATTGCATGCACGGCAAACTAACCATGAGGCCACCTACGGCACACACTATTCAATACACGAAATATTTTTTCCTCTCATTTATTTGAATTTGTTAGTTTCCCCTCTTTTTATAATCGTATCCACCTAGAGAAATGCTGCACTGTCCACTTTAAATCCTCTTGGTAGCCCTTTAACATCGATCATTAAATTATCTTGGTAGCCATTTAAACATCGATCATTAAATTCTCTTGGTAGCCATTTAAACATCGATCATTAAATTCTGTTGGTAGCCATTTAAACATCGATCATTAAATTCTCTTGATAGCCATTTAAACATCGATCATTAAATTCTGTTGGTAGCCATTTAAACATCGATCATTAAATTCTCTTGGTAGCCATTTAAGCATCGATCATTAAATTCTCTTGGTAGCCATTTAAACATCGATCATTAAATTCTCTTACACGTTACTCGAAAGTTTAGACAGCAGGCAAAATTTAGAAAAAAAAACAATCAAACAAAACAACACAAAATAACGAAATTCTCATATTTTCCTTTCAAATCTCTATACCAATAAGATGCAGCCGATTTTTTGAAACATCACAAAGCTGTGATAATGTTCTGATGGACAGCAGTAGATTCTAAGGCCATTCCAAGATCAGGCAGTTTCGTGAATAATAAGCATGGTATCAAAATATTCATGGTTATGTCCCTTGGCTGGGCATTCACATTACAATTTCTGTTCAACGAGAGACTAGAGAAAAAGATAATTTTACGGTTCAGCGGCGGAAAAGAAAGTGGGTCAAATTGGTGCTCGTGGTCGGCATTTGCTTAGATCTACATTTAGAGTGAGAATGAAGAAATCTATCCACAATCTCTTTCCCTGAACCCCATACCCTCACACCATGATGGGGCGGTTGGGGAGGGGCGTTCAGGAAAGGGATTGTGGATAGAGTTCTTCCGTCTCATCACTAAATGCATAGCTAAGCTGATACCGATGACGAGTACAAATTTCACCCACTTTCTTTTACACCGTTAAACCGTAAAAATATCGAGAAAAGCAGAAATGTTTGCAATAGTTACATTGCCTATCTATCAAGTATGATAAATAAGTCTAGTAATAATAAAAATGATGTAACTAAATCTATTTATTATATCTTATAAGATTTATGTACAAGAAGCAAAGGTTTCGGTGACATGAAAAGAACAGTCTCAATCGATTGTCTTTCTCTCTGACATACACTAATATAATGACATATACATGCACTCACACTATAATATCATATATTGCCGTGCAGTTTTGCCTGCAGACCGATAGTTTAAGTCCAGCACCAGGTCTTAATAGTAGGACATTTTTTACCTACTCTACATACACGTCAAGATTTGTCCGCGGGAAATTTTTCGCGCCACTATCTCTGTCCTTGATGAGAGAGAGAGAGAGAGAGAGAGAGAGAGAGAGAGAGAGAGAGAGAGAGAGAGAGAGAGAGAGAAGAACGATCGAGACAGACAGACAGACAGACAGACAGAGACATAGACAGAGACAGAGAGAATGGGAGCTACTGATAGACAGACAGAAAGAGAGATTGAGAGAGACAAACAGACAGACAGAGACAGAGGGACAGACAGACAGACAGAGAAAGAGATAGATAGATAGTTAAAGAGAGACAGACGGAGAGAGACAGAGAGCGAGGAGAGACAGAGACAAAAAGAGAGATTGAGGGAGTGAGACAGACAGACAGACAGAGAGATAGAGGCACAGACAGACAGACAGAAAAAGATAGAGAGAGAGACAAACACACAGACAGACAGAGAGCGAGACAGAGCGAGAGAGAGAGACAAACAGACAGGCACAGACACAGACACATAGAAACAGAAAAATAGACAGACAGAGAGAGAAAGAGAGACAGACAGAGTCAGAGACAGACAGAGAGAGACTGAGCGTGAGACAGAGAGAGAGACAAACAGACAGACAGACAGACAGACAGACAGAGACAGATAGAGAGAGAGAGAGAGAGAGAGAGAAAGAGAGAGAGAGAGAGAGGAGAGAGAGAAGTTAAGATTAACTCAATGAGATCCTATCTCCTAGTTCCGCCTGCACCTATTTCCGTTTTCTTTGAATCTTCTTTTTTTTTTATTAACCCATAAAGACCAAGCGTAAAGAGAGAAGCGGAAACACTCAAGTAGAGAAAAACTAAACATCCACCATTCACTCTACTTGCGGGCCCGAAAATCCTATTGTCGTGCATATTGTGTGTATGCGTATAAGTGTGTGTATGTGTGTGTGTCTGTATATGTGTGTGTGTGTGTGCCTGTGGGGGTGTGTGCGTGTGTGTCACTATGTCGTACATTAGCTGTGGAAATGCAAGCGGGGCAAAGGAAGGACATATTTTCAAGGCAGATCTAGTGGAGGTTGCGTTTGCCAATCTCAGCTTTTAAAAATTGGGCCGAAGTCGAACAGATATAATACTATAATATAGTGAGTGCAAATTAAGAGGAAAAAAGGATCGTTCATACTTGCCTGTCACTCAATTCCTCCATTCCTCAGAGCCCTTATACTCCCTTGTTTCACTGATGCACCTCCCCTCCCCTCCCTCCGTCCGCCTTCTTTCCTGAACTCCCCTCCCCTCCCCATCCCCACCCCAGGCTTTAATCAGTTGTAAGTAGTATAGGGAATACGTTCTTCGTCAGGCTTTCATTTTAAGATCTAAAGCCAGGATGTCACTGTCAGTATTTACCTGGAAGTTGGAGGGAGAAACAAATGTTTGCATTTTATTTAGATGCTTTGGAAAATTCTTTCAAAGCCAGTCCCAGAGCAGAAGTTTCTTTAGTAGTAGTAATAGTAATAGTAATAGTAGTAGTAGTAGTAGTAGTAGTAGTAGTAGTAGTAGTAGTAGTAGTAGTCGTAGTAGTAGTAGTCGAAGTAGTAGTAGTAGTAGTAGTAGTTGAAGTAGCAGTAGTAGTAGTAGTAACACCAGCAGTAGTAGTAGATGTAGTAGTAGTAATAGTAGTAGTAGTAGTAGTAAGTAGTAGCAGTAGCAGTAGCAGTAGTAGTAGAATTAGTAGCAGTAGTAGTAGTAGCAGCAGTAGTAGTAGAAGTAATTGTAGTAGTAGCAGCAGTAGTAGTAGTAGTAGTAGTAGCAGAAGCAGCAAATAGTAGTAGTAGTAGTTGTAGGAGTAATAATAATAGCGGTAATAATAATAATAGTAGTAGTAGTAGTAACAGTAGTAGAAGTAGTAGTAGAAGTAGTAGTCGTAGTAGTAGTAGTAGTAGTCGAAGTAATAGTAGTAGTAGCAGTAGTAGTAGATATAGTAGTAGTAATAGTAGTAGTAGCAGCAGCAACAGCAGTAGTAATAATAGTAGTAGTAGTAGTAGTAGTAGTAGTAGTAAAATTAGTAGCAGTAGTAGTAGTAAAATTTGTAGCAGTAGTAGTAGTAGAAGTAGTAGTAATAGTAGCAGTAGTAGCAGCAGTAGTAGTAGAAGTAATTGTAGAAGTAGTAGTAGTAGTAGCAGTAGTAGTAGTAGCAGCTGCAACAGTAGTAGTAGAAGTAATTGTAGTAGTAGCAGTAGTAGTAGTAGTAATAGTAGTAGTTGTAGTAGTAGTAGTAGCAGTAGTCGTAGTAGTAGTAGTAGTAGTAGTAGCAATAATATTAATAGTGATAATAATAATAATAATAATAATCATAATAATAATAGTAGTAGTAGTAGTAGTAGTCGTAGTAGCAGTAGTAGCAGTAGTAGTAGTAGTAGTAGTAGTAGTAGTAGTAGTAGTAGTAGTAGTAGTAGTAGTAGTGGTAGTAGTAGTAGTAGTAGTAGTAGTGGTGGTGGTAGTAGTGGTAATATTAATAGCAATAGGTAGCATGTCAGTAGCAGTAGCGGCAGTAGCCAGGATGTCAATAGCAGTAGCAGCAGAAGTTATAGCAGTAGCAGTTATAGCAGTAGCAGTAACAGTTGTAGTAATAGCAGTAGTAGTAGCAGTAGCAGCAGCAGTTATAGCAGTAGCTGTTATAGCAGTAACACTTATAACAGTAGCAGTTATACCAGTCACAGTGATAGCAGTAGCAGTAGCAGTAGCAGTTATAATAATAATAGCAGTAGCAGTAGCAGTTATATCAGTACGAGTAATAGCAGTAGTAGCAGTAGCAGTAGCAGTTTACAGCAATAGTAGCAATAGCACTAGCAGTTATAGCACTAGCAGTTATAGCAGTAGCAGTTATAGCAGTAGCAGTTAAGTTATAGGAGTAGCAGTTATAGCAGTAGCAGAGGTAGTAGCAGTAGCAGTTATAGCAGTAGCAGTTATAGCAGTAGCAGTAATAGTAGTAGCAGTAATAACAGTAGCAGTCATAGCACTAGCAGAGACAATAACAGTAGCAGTAGCAGTTATAGCAGTAGCAGTTGCAACAGTAGCAGTAATAGCAGTAGCAGTCATAGCAGTAGCAGAGGCAGTAGCAGTGGCAGTTATAGGAGTAGCAGTATCAGTAGTATTAGCAGTTATAGCAGCAACAGTACCAGCAGCGGCATTTATAGCAGTAGGAGTACCAGCAGCAGTTATATCTGTAGCAGTAGCAGTAGCAGTTATAGCAATGGTATGGTAGTAATAGTAGCAGTATCAGCAGTAGTTATAGCAGTGGCAGTAGCAGTAGCAGTTATAGCATTAGAAGTTATAGCAGTAGCAGTAGCATTTATAATAGTAGCAGTTATAGCAGTAGCAGTAATAACAGTAGCAGTTATAGCAGTAACACAGGCAGTAGCAGTAGCAGTTATAGCAGTAGCAGTAGCAGTTATAGCAGAGCAGTAGCAGTAACAGTAACAGTAGCAGTAGCAAATATAGCAGTGGTAGTAGCAGCAGCAGTTATAGCAGTAGCAGTAGCAGCATCAGTTAAGGCAGTAGTAGCAGCTCTTATAGCAACAGCAGTAGCTATTATAGCACTAGCAGTAGCAGTAGCAGTAGCAACATCAGTTATAATAGTAGCGCTAGCGGTACTAGCAGTAGCTGTAGCAGTAGCAATAGCAGTAGTAGCAGCAGTTATGCCATTAGCGGTAGCAGTGGTAGCAGCAGTAGCGGTAGCAGTAGTAGCATCAGTTATACCGGTAGCGGCAGCAGTGGCAGCAGCAGTAGCTGTAGCAATAGTAGCAGCAGTTATAGCAGTAGTTGTAGCAGTAGTAGCAGCAGTAGCAGTAGCAGTAGTTATAACAGTAGTGGTAGCAGTAGTAGCAGCAGTTATAGCAGAAGTGGTAGCAGTAGCATGTCAGTAGCAGTAGCGGCATCATTCATAGCAGAAACGTAGCAGTAGTAGCAGTAGTAGCAGTAGCAATAGCACTAGTTATAACAGTAGTGGTAGCAGTAGTAGCAGCAGTTATAGCAGAAGTGGTAGCAGTAGCAGAAACAGTAACATTTATAACTGTAGCAATGGCAGTAACAGTAGCAGTTGCAACAGTAGCAGTTATAGCAATAGCAGTAGCGGTAGCAGTAGCAGTTACAGCAAGAGTAGTAGCAGTAACAGTTACAACAGTAGCAGCAGCAGAAGTAGCAGCAGTTATTGCAGCAATGGTTGCACTAACAGTTATAGCGGTAGCCGTAACACAAGTAGCAGCATTTATAGCAGTAGCAGTAGTAGTAGCAGTAGCAGTAGCAGTTATAGCAGTAGCGGTAGCGGTAGCAGCAGCAGTTATAGTAATAGCGGTAGCAGTAATAATTATAGCAACAGCGGTAGCAGTTACTGTAGTAGCAATAATTATAGCAGTAGCAGTAGTAGCAGCAGTAGCAGTTATAGCAGTAGTTATAACAATGGAGGTAGCAGTAGGAGCAGTTATAGCATTAGAGATAGCACTAGCAGCAATTATCGCAGTAGTTATAGCACTAGAGGTAACAACAGTAGCAATTATAGCAGTAGTTATAGTAGTAGATGTATCAGTAGCAGCAATTACAACAGTAGTTATAGCAGTAGAGGTAGCAGTAGTAGCAGCAGTTATAGCAGTAAAGGTAACAATAGTAGCAGTAGAGGTAGCAGTGATAGCAGTAGTAGCAGTAGTCATAATAAAACAGTAGATGTAGCAATAGTTGCAGTAGTTATAGCAGTAGAGGTAGCAGTAGGAGCAACTATAGCTGTAGTTATAGCAGTACAGCTAGCACTAGCAGAAGTTATAGCAGTAGCAGTAGTAGTAGTAGCAGCAGTTATAGCAGTAGTTATAGCATTAACAGTAGCAGTAACAGCAATAGTAACAATTATAGCAGTAGCGGTAGCAGTAGCATTGGTAGCCGCAGTAGCGGTAGCAGTATTAGCAACAGTTACAGCAGTTGCGGTAGCAGTAGTAGCAGTAGCAGCAGTTATAGTAGTAGCGGTAGAAGTAGTAGCAGCAGTTATAGCAGTAGCGGTAGCAGTGGTAGTAGCAGTAGCGGTAGCAATAGTAGTAGCAGTTATAGTGGTAGTGGTAGCAGACGTTATAGCAGTAACAGTAGCAGTAGTCGCAGCAGTTATAGTAGTAGCCGTAGCAGCAGTATAGCAGTAGCGGCAGCAATAGTTGCAGCAGTTATAGCAGTAACGGTAGTAGTAGTAGTAGCAACAGTGTTAGACGTAGCGGTAGCAGCAGCAGTATCGGTAGCAGTAGTAGTTGTAGTAGCAGTAGTAGTAGCTGTAGTAGCAGCAGTTATAGCGGTAGGGATAGCAGTAATAGTAGCAGTGGCAGTAACAGTAGTAGCAGCAGCAGTAGCAGATTCAATAGTAGTAGTAGCAGGAATAGCAACAATAGCAGCAGCAGTAGCCATGACGTCAGTATTTGCCTGAAAGATGGAGGGAGACACAAATGGTTGCATTTTATTTATTGATGCTTTGGGAACTTATTTCAAAGCCAGTCCCAGCAGCATCAGCAACAGTTTTGTAGTTGTAGTAGTAGTAGTAGTAGTAGTAGTAGTAGTAGTAGTAGTAGTAGTAGTAGTAGTAGTAGTAGTAGTAGTAGTGTAGTAGTAGTAGTAGTAGTAGTAGTAGTGGTAGTAGTAGTAGTAGTAGTAGTAGTAGTAGTAGTAGTAGTAGTAGTAGTAGTAGTAGTAGTAGTAGTAGTAGTAGTAGTAGTAGTGCAGTAGTAGTAGTAGCAGCAGTATTAGGAAGCGTAATTATCTCGGCTAGTAGCACGCTTTCTTTTCATGGCGAGGAGATGAATGCCGACGAAGAGGTCGCAGTTCGATCCCCATGATTGCCAGGATGTGTGTACTATTCCTCGTATTTCTCTGGTCTTTGTTCTTACGGGGCTTTCATATTAACTTATTTTATTACCTTCACTTCTGACATGCCCCTTGCCTCGCTGTTTGTCTTGATCTATAGTAGCAGTAGTAGTAGTAGTAGTAGTAGTAGTAGTAGTAGTAGTAGTAGTAGTAGTAGTAGTAGTAGTAAGTAGTAGTAGTCGTAGTAGTTGTAGTCGTAGTAGTAGTAGTAGTAGTAGTAGTAGTAGTAGTAGTAGTAGTAGTAGTAGTAGTAGTAGTAGTAGTAGTAGTAGTAGCAGTAACAGTAGTAGCAGCGGTAGCAGCAGCGGTAGTAGTAGTAGTAGTAGTGGTGGTCGTGGTGGTGGTAATGGGAGAAGGAAGATAGATGGATAGATAGATAGAGAGAGAGACATACAGACAGACAGACAGACGGACAGACAGACAGGCAGAGACAGACAGGTAGGCAGACGACAGACAGACATACCACTAGTTAAAGACAATTTGCATTACGAAAGTTCTTGGTGGCGATCTTAGTTTTGTTGTCCTTGTTCTTGTTCCAGTTATTATTATCATTATAGTTATGTGAATCGACTAAACAATCATATAATATACTTTTATTCCAATCTTTAATTTATGTTACGAATGTGTGCTTGCAAGAGAGGTACATCCACTGCTGTCATTTCACAAATCTGAATGTTCTTACCTGGGCACACGGCGTTAACTTTACACGGACATTACAATTACAAACGTCCACACATGTTTACAGCCATGTTATTATAGTGTCACTTACCATTAAGCTTTTCCTTTTTCATCAGTTCATTATTCAGTCAACATTACCCCATCAGCACATTGTCAATGTCACCCCAATTCACTGCCCCACCACCCCCCCTCCTCTTTCCTCTTCCTCATTTACTAATTTCTCCTTTTCTTCGCACGCCCATTCATTCACCTAGCCAATCTCTCTCTCTCTCTCTCTCTCTCTCTCTCAGTCACGTCACATCAACCACAAACAATATACAGCAGACAGCGTCGAGCCAAAGCCAAAGCCTAACCACAGAACCGCAAGGACCACCACCACCACTACCACCACCACCACTACCAACACTACTACCACCACTACCATCGCCACAATGGCCATGTCTACCATCCATTCATTGTTATCATGAATGACACTCGAAAGTCGGACAAGACCTTGTGCACGGGAATGAATATCGATTATGTTCACGTATGGGTGTAGTCGATTAAATGCAACTTTCCCAAATCCGAAAAAAAGTACATGAGTATTAGTGTAAAAATATATGTAGATCTACATGGCTATCAACCAGCAGGCAGAAAAATATCGTATTTATTAACGCCTTTTGGGGTTTATAGTCAGTATGTATCTTGAATAGTACATAAATGAGGGTTAATTGTTATTTCTGTTTAAAGAAACCCGAAGTCAACGGCAGAAACTTAGAGCGATTGAGATGAAAGTCCGGAGACATTATTGCGAGTCCGCAAAACTGCTTTCGCCAAAAGACCAGCAATCAGCGGATTTTTCATTTCCTTTACCTAAAAGTAAAAAGGGTTACTTTTGGTTAGATCATCGATGTTTTCTTAAATATGACGGGGTGTCGTGCAATGTAAACATTAGTTCGCTTGGTCAGAGTTTGTTTTTCGATTTGAAAAGGTTGGCATATATGCCTGTAGTGTGTCCTTGGTTTCATTTTTTTTACCTTTTCTCATATCGCAACAAACAAATATAGGAGAAGTCAGCAAAGAGGTGAGGAGAAGAAGGTGGTCATGGATAGACCATGTCTTAAGGAAGGACCATGGAAATGACTGTGCTGTTGCCTTTGGGATGGACACCGGAAGAAAAGAGAGACGGAGGACACCCAAAAACAACATGGCGCAAAATGGTGGAGAAAGAAAGGAGTGGAAAGGATGTCCTTCCTGGGAAAAATAGTAATAATATTGCAACACCAAACCCTTAACACAGGTTTCGGAAAGAGCCAAACTAGCAGCCCAGGATATATCTAGAGTATGTGCCTCCTGGCACAAAGAGAGTTACGGTTAAGGTTAAGGTAAGGTATTCTCATAGCTGTGATTGGGCTATTTTGGGAGTGGAGGAGGTTGATTACAAACGATTTCTAATATTACAGAAGGAGTGAGCGAATTCGTTAGTTTTCATTTCAATTTTGCCCATTGTCATAGCGATGATTGGAGAAGTTTGGAAAAGGTTTACTGAATTCCCCACGCACATAACCTTCGTCAAGCTCCCTCTCCAACTCGATGGTGCAGAGGTAGGGTGTCTGCCTCTCAACCAAAATTTTATAGGATAGTGCCCCGACGGGTTGAATATTGTCTTTAGAGTTTTTGAAATAAAACCCATTTCCTTATTCCAGGTAGGTGGATCGACACCAAGTCCCATTGGACACGAACAATGTGAAGAAGATCCCGTGCGGAGATCATATTACACTCTGTGCACGTTAGAGAACCCTTGGCTATTTACAGAGCAATTCGGGCAAATGATCCTACCAAATACCCAGAGATCACCTATTACTATTTGTCTGATTTTGTATCAAACAGATACAATGAACAGACATGAATGTGTATAAAAAATAATATGTTACAACAGAATTTACAATAATTTTAATGATCATAAAAATTACCTAAAAAGAGAGATTTGCCTAGCACTTGCCTTACTAGAACGAGCGACTATCAAAGCCGCGCTAAATGACGTCACACAGTACGGTATCGACAATGCGCAAGATTAGGCATCGATGGATTCTTAAAAAGAGAAAATCGCTTCCCTTGGTGTGAATTCTAAATTTGACTGTCGAATAAACATTCCCCTCTGTGTTCACTGGGCTTTTGCACAAAAAAGGTGGGCAGTCCCTGCTGGTGGGTCCTACTTCTTTCCTTTCCTTCTTGTTTCATCTATTTTTGCTATTTCCTCTTAATTCACCCTGGTATCAGTGTAATTGACGGGGTAAATTTCAAAGAAAGACATAATCAAAGCACAAGAACGCCACGAAGTTGCACCTGTAAAATCATGCCCGTACGTCTACAATCCTCAATAATATTCAATCTTTACCTTTTCTGTAATAAAAGGTTCGATGTTTAAGCTTCTCCTGTCATGGTGTACTGAATAGCATAATATGATACAATTTTGGATAATTTATGATTTAAACAATCATCTTTCATAATTGTGTGATTTTGTGTCTGTTCCATGGTTGTACTCTTTCGTTCTCGTGAATTATTTCTGTTTCTTCTTTATCTGCAATCATTCAATAGTGTGGTGCACTCTCTATTTGTACATCTCCATGTCTTTGTTGAAGATGCTTCGCGTTGTAATGAAAATAAAATATATGTGAACCTACGATGGTATCGTTTTCCCTATGTTTGCGGCTGTCGTTTCCATGTTTGTCATGTTCTGATAGTCAATCTGTTGTGATCTCAGACATTTATCATAATCGAAACTGCCAGAGTACACAACAGGAGAAATATACTCGCGGACAAAAGAAAGTAAATATTTCTATAAGTTGCAAGCAAAGTACTGAATCAATTATAATGAAATTATACGTAATGATATTGCATTCCTTTTTTGCTATAGTTCTATGAAAATGCATTGCTTTACGTCTTGCCAAACTTGAGAAAAAGGTGTTTAATTGTATTCATCATATTTCGGCAATCATTACATTTTGGTAGTGAGAGTGTCCTCTGCGTTTGCTGGGTACAGATAAGACATCTCCGTCGACGTTTCACCACTTCTCCAATCCCTCCATTGGCTTCTCGTGAAGTAACGGATTGAACATGAAATTGCAATATTCACAATCAAATGCCTCACTGATTCTGGACATGTCCTTAACTGAACATTTACGTAAAAAGACTCCCACAAGACATTTGCGCTCCTTCAATGACACAATTTTAAAAGTTCGAAGAATGTGTCTAAAATCATATGGTGAACGAACTTGAATTCTCTGCCCCAAAAGGTTTGGAACAGATTACCTCGGGAGAAAAGACGAAGAAAACCCTCAAATACTTTTAAAAAAATCTTTGAAACACCCCTTAATCTTAAAAGTGTACCCCCAAACTAATTTTACATTGATCTTTAATAAATAGCTTAAGTTGTATACACGAAGGTTAGATTGTAAGGTTAGTAAGACCACCCACATTCCTGAGAATAAAGTACCTCAAGTTGCTGTGCAAATTGCATCAACCTTGTCGAAACATGAAGTGAGCGGGAAGTGGGTAAACAAAGTATATTACAAATACGATCCGTCAGGGGTGAGATGGGGGTGTAGGGGCTATGCATCGATGTCTAGGCATTTTGATTATAATCGTACAAAACTATAGTTATACCATGTGGTGTATTATCCCAGTAGTGTGCACATATTTCTATTTACATAATGTAGTGTTAAATATGTTGTCATGGTAACAACAGCCAGCATGGACTTCGTTACACTTTTCAAACAATTCATTGAGCCACCGTAGACCGTTTAAAATATATATGTATCTAGTAAGCTTCAATATTTCTGACATTTGAAACAAACGTAAGTGTGACGAACCAATACAGCATCATCATGAGTTTAATAATTTAACTTTCTCTAGTAGCCTCTGAGCAATCTGCACAGGAATGGTAACAACAATCACGTTCATGAATTATCTCAAAAAGGAGTTCAGTGTAAAGGGGGAGGGGTGCGGGGGAAGGGGGGAGAGGGAAGGTCCTAAAGGAGAGCTTTGGGGATCTCCAAATTACGGTTGGAGAACCAATCGTTGTTGAGAATCACCTGGTGAAACCGAAGTGTAAGAAAGAAAACATGATGGAACCTGGCCTGAAAAGCCACACGGTTTCTCAAGACTGGTTAAAAGTATAGTATGGTGGGTCAGAGTGTCAAATATCGCTGATAGGTCAAGTAAACAACGCAAAGGGAAAACATCCCCTTGGTAAGATTTATCTGAAAAATATTTTGCTACTCAAATTAGAGCTGTTCTGGTTGGTATTTGTCAAACAAATATATCATCTATTTGGAGATGATCGAGTGCAATATGTGGGAGAACTGTCCCCAACTATTCCAATAGAATCTTATAGAAAACGTTACGGTTAGAAACTGGCCCCTATTTTTTTCAAGGTAGCTTCATCAAGGTATACACATATACTTAATTGCAAACACAGATATCACCAAAGACATGTATACATGGAATTATTTGACGGGTCGGGGGGGGGTTATGGGAATGACATCTTTTGTCGAAAATGGGAGAAATTTAGTATATCATACTAGTGGACTGGGCAGTGGACAGGTAAGCACATGTGCGGGGATTAAGCGGTCCCGCCCTCCACGAGTCTCCTGTTGCCTTGTAGGCGAGTCTTGTTTGACAGTAAATAACAATCTGCTGCCTATCAGGCTGGTTTGAGTAACCAAAGAATAAGTGAGTTAACCCTGACAGAAATTACCCATTCCTGGTAGGGGGCATCAATATGGAAGCCCCACTATCTACCCCAGGTACAGTGGGTCAATCCTCTGCTTATCCAAATCCAAACTGATTCAAAGAAATACATATAATGATGAAATCGGCTTGAACTTTCGAAGACGACTCTGGAAAAGAATAAGGGCTGTGATTTTTTTGAACATGAAATATTAGGGCAATAACTGGGAAAGAGTTAGAATTAGCTAAAGAAATGGAAAAATTCAGTTGACATCTGGACATCACAAAAGCAAAGAAAAAGGACAAAGAATAGAAAATGTAAGACCAAATCATACTTTAATCTTCTCAGGAACATATGTCAAAGATAGAGCTAGAGCAGGAGTAGGCCTCCTAATGCATGAAGGGCAAGAAAAGCTACCAGAAAATTGGAAATGTATAAGCCCATGGCTATTAGAGTACATATTAAAACAAACGGGATATCAATTAAATTATTAATAGTTTACGGACCAAATAAAGATGCCAAAGAAGAAAAAGATATCTTTGAAAATGATTTACAAATAGCTGCAGACAATCTTAAACCCAAACAGGAATTGATGGTTTTAGGACATTAAACGCTAGAGTAGGCAACAATGTAGAAACACCAGGAGGAGTAATAGGTAAAGAAGGAGAGACAAATTGACAGAGACTAATACATTTTTACATAAAGAATAACATGGAAATAGGTAACACATACTTTCCTAATAAAGTTATCCACCAATATATAAGAGTAAATCAAAACAGATGTGAAAAAAATCAATCATAAACTACATCATAGTTAGCAGCTCCTTTTTTACAGTATAATCGATGGAAGAGTAAACGGAGGAGCTGAAATATTTAGTGAACATCACCTAGTGATAGCCAAAATGAGATTACTAACTGAAGGAAACAAATAGAAAAGGAAAGAGAAGCAATCCACTAAACTGAAACTACAGAACTAAATAAACCAGTAGTAAAACAAATATATCAATCCAGGATAAAAAGATTTATCATTGAAAGAAAGATGGATCTGAAAGATAACACAATAGAAGAAAAGTGGCAAATGTATAAAGAAACATATTCACTCACATCTTTAGGATTCTTGTATGACCATTTGCAAGCACCTTCTGGAAAGATTTTGTCAGTTTTGCAAGACACAAAGGCATGGCTTGTAAATATGCCAGTTTTACAAATGATTGATTTTGCCTTTTCTGTGGAGCCATGCAAATCAATATGGAGATTGTGGTTAAAATTTAATGAAATGAAGAACGTGGTATTTTTGGGTGTGCCATTTTAATAATTGGACGCATATGACTGAAAGAAGCACAGGTCAGCAGGAAACTGGTGGCTAAAGAGGAGACGAGACAACCCAAAGTTGATCACAAACACACTATTCAAATAGTTATCAAGGAGAGACGTTCTAGAAAAGTCAAGCTATTGTGCCAAAAGTGAATTGATACGGGTATACAATGACAGTGTCATATATCTTGAAAGTGGAACATTTCATGCCTTGATCTTACCTAACTTGGGTGCTGCCTTTGACACAATCGATCCGAAAGTACTATTTAAAAAGACTAAATTATGAAGATTTCAAATTTAGTAGACAAATCCTTGACTGTTTTAGGTCTCACTTGTCTCACAGATAACAATCTATAATGATTAACCATACATTTGAATCTAATTATATCCCCCTATGGTGTACCTAAAGGTTATTGTTTTAGAGCACTTTT
>JAXRKP010002982.1:0-7500 GCA_037039925.1 Doris montereyensis | reverse complement strand
ACACTCAAGACCAAAGCATTTCGTTTCCCACATAACATGGTAGGTCAAATTATTCATTTGTCATGACATGGCAAGCCACAACATTTGGTTTCTGTCAGAAATGGCAAGGCAAAACATATCGTTCCTGTCATGACATGACAAGCCACAACATTTAGTTTCTGTCATGAAATGGCTAGCCACAAAATATTATTTATGTCATGACATGGCAAGCCAACACATTTAATTTATGTCATGACATGGCAAGCCAAAACCTTTAATTTATGTCATGACATGACAAGCTAACACATTTCGTTTCTGTCATGACATGGCAAGCCAAAACATTTAATTTCTGTCCTGACATGGCAAGCCAAAGTGTTTCCTTTCCCTCATCACATGGCAGGCCAAGGAAGTTTGTTTCTGTCATCACATGAGAGGGCAAAGCATGTCGTTTCTGTCATGACATGACAGGCCAAGGTATTTCGTTTTCGTCATGACATGGCATGCCAATTCGTTTTGTTTATGTCATGACATGGCAGGCCAAAGCGTTTTGTTTACGCCATGACATAGCACGCCAGAATGTTCTGTCTTTGTCAAGACACGACAGGCCAAAACGTTTTGTTTCTGTCGTGACATGACATACCAGAACGTTCGGTCTTTATAAAGACACAACAGGCCACAGCGTTTTGTTTACTTCATAACATGGCATGCCAGACCGTTCTGTCTTTGTCAAGACATCGCAGGCCAAAGCGTTCCAGTTGCGCCGTGACGTGGCAGGCCAAAGGCTTGGCGTTTATGTCATGAGGTGCGAGCCCAACACATTTAGTTTTTTTTGGCCAAAGCGTTTTGTTTATGTCATGACATGACAGATCAGAACGTTCGGTATCTTTCAAGACAGGACAGGCCAAAGCGTTTTATTTAGTTCATAACATGGCAGGTCAGAACGTTATGTCCTTGTTTAGACATGACAGGTCAAAACGTGCCATTTCCATCATGACGTGGCAAGTCCAAGCATGGAATTTATGTCATGATGTAGTAGTCCACAATTGATTTTGTTATGTCATTACAGGGCAGGCCAGAACGTTCTGTCTTTGCCAAGACAGGACAGGCCAGAGCATTTCCGTCATGACGGGGCAGACCAAAGTGTGTCGTATATGTCATGACGTGGCAGGCCAACGCATTTTGTTTCCAGTCATGACATGGCAAGCCAAAGCGTGTCGTTTGTGTCATTACGTGATGGGCCAAAACCTGCTAATTACATCATGACATGGCAGGCCAAAGAGTGTCGTTTATGTCATAACTTGGCAGGCAAGCGTGTTGTTTATGTCATGACGTGGTAGGCCAGAACGTTCTTTCTTTGTGAAGACATAACAGGCCAAAGCGTTCCTTTTGTCATGATTTGGCAGGCCAAAACCTTTTGTTTTATTTCATTACAGGGCAGGCTATAATTATGTCTTTGTCAAGACAGGGCAAGCTAAAGTATTTCTACTTCCGTCATGACATAACGGACCAGAGTGTGCGTTTATATCATGACGTGGCAGGTCAAAGCCTGTCGTTTACGTCATGACATGGGAGGCAAAAGCGTGTCGTTTATGTCAGGAAATAGCAGGTCAAAACATTCTGTCTTTCTCAAGACATGACAGGCCAAAGCGTTTAGTTTATGTCATGACATGACAGGCCAAAATGTGTCGTGTATGTCATGATATGCCACACAAAACGTGTCGTTCTGTCATAACGTAGTAGGCCAGAACATTATGTCTTCGCCAATACATTGCAGGCCAAAAGCGTCTTGTTTACGTAATGTTATGGCAGGACAAAGCGTTTTGTCACGTCATGACATGGCACGTCAGAACATTTTGTCTTTGTCAAGACATGACAGGCCACAACGTGTCGTACATGTCCTGACATGTAACAGCAGAACGTTTAGCCTTTGTCAACACATGGCAGGCCGAATTGTTCCATTTCCGTCACGATGTGACAGCCCAATGCGTGGCGGTTATGTCATGATGTGCCAACCCAATGCGTGACGGTTATGTCACGATGTGGCAACAATGCGTGACGGATATGTCACGATGTGGCAACCCAATGTGTGATGGTTATGTCACGATGTGACAACCCAATGCGTGACGGTTATGTCACGATGTGGCAACCCAATGCGTGACAGTTATGTCACGATGTGGCAACCCAATGCGTGACGGTTATGCCATGATGTTACAACCCAATGCGTGACGGTTATGTCATGATGGGGCAGCCCAATGCGTGGCGGCTATGTCACGAGGTGACAACCCAATGCGTGACGGTTATGTCATGATGTGACAACCCAATGCGTGGCAGTTATGTCACGATGTGGCAACCCAATGCGTGGCGGCTATGTCACGATGTGGCAACCCAATGTGTGATGGTTATGTCACGATGTGACAACCCAATGCGTGACGGTTATGTCACGATGTGGCAACAATGCGTGGCGGTTATGTCATGATGTGACAACCCAATGCGTGACGGTTATGTCATGATGGGGCAGCCCAATGCGTGGCGGCTATGTCACGAGGTGACAACTCAATGCGTGACGGCTATGTCATGATGTGACAACCCAATGCGTGGCGGCTTATGTCACGATGTGGCAACCCGATGCGTGACGGTTATGAAAAAACGATTTTTCGGTCTTTGTCAAGACATGAAATGCCAAATTGTTTAATGTACTTCCTAAAATGGCATGCTAGAACGTTCTGTCTTTGTCAGGACATAGCAGGCCAAAACATGTCGTTTACGTCATGACATGGCAGGCAAAAACGCGATGTTTATGACACGACATAACAGACAAGACATGGCAGCCCAAAGCGTAACGTTTATGTCATGACATGGCAGGCCAAAAAGCGTGTCGTTTATGTCATGACATGACCGGTGAAAACGTGCCGGTTATGTCATGACATGGCAGATCAAAGCGTGTCGGTTATGTCATGCCTTGGCTTGCCAGAAAATTATGTCTTCGTCAAGACATGGCAGACAAAACATTTTGTTTACGTTATCACAGGGCAGATCAAAGCGTGTCGTTTATGTCATGACATGGCATACCAAAACCTATTGTTTACGCCATTACATGACTGGGAAAGCGTTTTGTTACAGTCATGATATTGCAAGCCAAAGCGTGTCGTGTCTGTCATAACGTGGCAGGCCAAGGCATGTCGTTTATGTCATGATACCACGGCCAAAGCGTGTCGTTTATGTCATGACACGGAGGCCTAACTTTTTGTTTACGTTTTGACATGGCAGACCAAAGCGTGTCGTTTATGTCATGATAGTGCAGACCAAAGCGTGTCGTTTACGTCATGATAGTGCAGGCCAAAGCGCGTCGTTTACGTCATGATTATGCAGGCCAAAGCGTGTCGTTTACGTCATGATAGTGCAGGCCAAAGCGTGTCGTTCACGTCATGATAGTGCAGGCCAAAGCGTGTCGTTTACGTCATGATAGTGCAGGCCAAAGCGTGTCGTTTACGTCGCGTGTAGGCCGGCGTGTCGTTCACGTCATGACATTGCAGGCCTAAGCGTGTCGTTTACGTCATGACATTGCAGGCCCTAAGCGTGTCGTTTACGTCATGATAGTGCAGGCCAAAGCGTGTCGTTTACGTCATGACATTGCAGGCCAAAGCGTGTCGTTTACGTCATGACATTGCAGACCAAAGCGTGACGTTTACGTCACGACATTGCAGGCAAAGCAGCTGGTTTACGTCATGACATTGCAGGTCAAAGCGTGTCGTTCACATCATCATATGGCAGGCTAAAGTGTTTCGTTTATGGCATGACGTGACCTTCGACCAGAACGTTCTATATTTGTCAAGACATGGCAGGCCAAAGCGTGACGTTTATGTCATGACGTGGCAGGCCAAAGTGTGACGTTTATGTCATGACATGGCAGGTTAAAACGCGTTGTTAACGTCATGACATGTCAGATTAAAGCGTATCGGTTATGTCATGACGTGGCAGGTCAGAAAGTTCTGTTTTCGTCAAGACATGGCAGGACAAAACGTTTTCTTCACGTCATGAAATGGCAGGCCAATGCGTCTTAATCACGTCATGAGATGGCAGGACAATGCGTCTTAATCACGTCATGAGATGGCAGGACAATGCGTCTTAATCACGCCATGAGATGGCAGGCCAATGCGTCTTAATCACGTCATGAGATGGCAGGACAATGCGTCTTAATCACGTCATGAGATGGCAGGCCAATGCGTCTTAATCACGTCATGAGATGGCAGGCCAATGCGTCTTAATCACGTCATGAGATGGCAGGACAAAGCCTCTTAATCACGTCATGAGATGGCAGGACAAAGCGTCTTAAGTACGTCATGAGATGGCAGGACAAAGCGTCTTAATCACGTCATGAGATGGCAAGACAAAGCGTGTCGTTTACGTCTTGGCGTGGCAGACCAAAACCTGTCGTTTATGTCATTATGCTGAATCAACTAAAGAATCGTACAGAGCAAGAGATGTAAAGACAATGGCAATAAATACCTTCTTTAATTTCACAAATCCAATGCGCTGAACGATAAATACTTGACGCGCGCTTCCAGTTAGTCTGAGTTAAAAGGACCGCTTTGGTCTGTCGATCAACACCTCTCTCAAGATCCAGAAACTTTGGTACCTGCAATAACAATTGAGAGTAAATGGATCTTCAAATTATGTTCTTGCTTTATGCGAGACAAAGAGTTTGGAGTTCAGTATGTAATGACAGATAAACATTTACAATCCAACTAACTTCTTTTCAAAAATAACTTAGTTCGTCAGAATGTACTGTTACGAAATTCAATCCAAAACAATTCTAAGTAAAAACTGCATTGTCCTCAATCGAACATACACAGATGGATAGATAGAATGGTGGCATGGTAAACGATTTATTAAAAACAAACATTTCAAAAGATAAATAATGGCTAATTCAACGTACACATTCATAGGTGTTTTACAACTGTCTGAACTTTTAAATAATCCATAAAAAAATTAGAACCTTTATTGTATCGTTTATCATAATGAACCAATTAATGACCACTGCAAAATTATTGCTAAATGTTCATCGTTTTTTTCTTTTATTATCTGTTTTATACAACAATTTGGCCCATGCTAACATATCTATATTAAAAAGCTGAAAAGCCTCTTTCCTTGATCGGTTATAACCCAGGAATCACTACCAACAACCACCATATTTCGCATGTAGATTTCAGCTGGCCTGCTTTGGGTTCTTAGTAAATAAACTGTTGGATCAAATCAATACTTTAATTGATGAAATAAGGATTGTTTTGCAATACGATCCACGAAATTTTGTATTGTTCGTGAATTTAATTGCTCGATTTCCGGCCATTAAAATAACAAAAAAACCTGTGTAACTTTGGTATTGAGTACTCAATATTGATTGGTTGGTACTCAATATTGTTGGTATTGAGTACTCAATATTGATTGGTATTAATTACTAGATATTGATTGGTATTAATTTTCAATATTGATCTAATATTTGTACTTGATATTACCCGTAACCGATGCAGTGATTTCTGAGTTAACTGCAGTTAAAGTTACAAGAGACTCAGCTTTATAATAAAGAAAACTTATAATCCAGCATTATATATGCGGGCGTGCTTGTAATAGTAAATGTGATGGCTTAGTGGTCAGATGCCAGATATTGAATCATTAAGTCTGACTTCGACCCCTGGCAACATGAGTCCAACGTTTGTTCCCCTGAGTTAGACACGTATCAACTCTTTGTACACCTAGAGGGAACTCGCTAGGCTAGTCTAGAGGCAAACTGTTCACCTCTCAACAAAAATGGCCAGGGTCCGACTCCCACAAACGGTCAAATGAACTTTTTTAGAGCAAAATCTACCCACTACCCCCCAACCAACTCCTGGTCCAGATAGGTGGATCGACAACTGGTGCCATCGGCGAAGGACGATATAAAAAAAAGATCCGTGCGCAGATCACTACACTCTGTGCTCGTTAATGGTCCAGTGGCTGTTAACAGGCCAGTCCGGGGAAAAATGCCAAATCTTTGAAAAACCCCGAAATCATCTTACCAAAAGCTGTGGATGTGGGTAGATCAAATGAAATAAACCAAAAACAAAAAAAGCAAAAAAAAAATACACACAGGGCTTGACTCTCTTCTTTCTCTAATGAATAGCATGCATGCATGTTATCGTCAGCTGTTTTCCCCAAACTTTACAGCAGAGACTACAAAATGTACAACCGTCTACGTCTAATATAGTCAAAGTAAAAACTTTGCAAATCGCAACATCTAATGCCTTTGTTCCCCACAATCATTCATAACTTTGTGTCATTGTATTTTTCGTCTGGTTCAGACAAAGCGTAGCATACACGGTACCACTCTCCCCCTAAACTACATATCCGACATGTGGCTGTCGCCATTGGATTTACAAGAATGTGAGGGTGCTGGATGTTTAATGTTGTTTTTTTATGTTTTCTATAGCTAAAACTTTGACCAGATATATCAAAATGTTCGGCCCGTCCAATAACCATTAGACAGGAAAAGCTAGTATAGCATTGTTGAAGGTTCCATTACATTGATGATGCACATAAAACTTGCAATATTGATGTTCCTTGCATTTCGATCTTCAAAAAACACTTCTAAATACATTTCAAAGGCTCTAGAGCGGCTATATAATCATTACATACGAAAACTAGACAAAACTCCACTCAATTTTAGAATCAATCAATTGTTTGGCATGAAAAACTAAGAATAACATCCAGGTGTGTGTTTACAAATGCATTCACGGTTAGGCACACAATTATTTACAGGAGTTCCCTGCTCATCTGGACATATATAACTATAACTAGAGCTACATCTCTGTCTCTGTTTCTGCCTCTGTTTCTGTCTCTGTCTCTGTCTCTGTCTCTTTCTGCTCTCTCTCTCTCTCTCTCTCTCTTTTCTCTCTCTCTCTCTCTCTCTCTCTCTCTCTCTCTCTCTCTCTCTCTCTCTCTCTCTCTCTCTCTCTCTCTCTCTCTCTCTCTCTCTCTCTCTCTCCTCTCCTCTCTCTCTCTCTCTCTCTCTCTCTCTCTCTCTCTCTCTCTCTCTCTCTCTCTCTCTTTCTTTCTTCTTCTGATCCTTTCTTAATTGTTGACTAATCATTCTTTAGACACTTTTGACCACTTGAAGAAGAATTCGAATAGTGCAGATGTTGTTACAGAGATATCAGACTTAAGGAACTGAAAGATTGTATACAAATTTATATCAAACTATTTAAATGTGTATTTGTTGGCATAAATCTGCAAATGGACACAGACACGACCATTAAAGATCGGATCCTTCATTAAAGTTGACGACAACTAGGATTAATATAGAAAATCAAACAAAGCATATTCATAAGTTCCACCAATCGCGAAGGTGCTAGAGAATATTACGATAACCATAGATTGACATGACCGCCTGCCATTACATTATGCAAATAATAGCTATGACAAAAATAATGTTAAGGTTGTTGAACCTCTCCCACCCACCCCCCCTCCACCTCCCTTGCAACGCGCAAA
>JAXRKP010002981.1:27500-28887 GCA_037039925.1 Doris montereyensis | reverse complement strand
AAAAGTGGTGTTTAAAACTTGAGCATTATCTGTCCAGCGAGTTTCACAGAGCCAATTCTGACTGGATGAAAACCGCAATGTCGTTAAGTTCCGCAAATATAATTATAATAGATGTGATATTTTGCGACAATACGTCGGAAGTGGGGAATAAAAAACAACGTGGGGGGGGGGGGGTGGGGGGTAATAAAAGAAAAAAAAGAAGAGCGTGTAGTGTAGAGGAAAAATAAATAAACAGCGTTGCCAAAGGACGTCGGGCGTAATAAAATTTAAAATTTAAAAATAATTATAGACTTGCTAATAATAGATGTTGTTTAGAGTCCCATAAGAACGGAGACGTGACAAAATTACAATATAGGAGTAAACAGCAACAGTAAAAAGAGTATGAAGATCTAGGGATGCACGTTTGCAGAAGAACAGATGACAAAATTAGCATATGATGGAGATCAATGACAAACCACTGTGTCGGCAAACACTGTGGTGCTGCTCAAGCATCAGGAGGAATAAGCAAGCAAGCGAGAGCAGCAACTAACAAGAAGAAACAAAAAACAAAAAACAAAAACAAAACAAAAAACAAAAACAAAAAGAGGCCTCTTGTCAATATGTCAAAAAAAACCCACGTAATTACAGGGTATAGTAATGCGCTTTCCTCTTAACGTGATGGGGTTGGCCCTTCATGAAGGGGGACTCAGTGTAAGTCCAGAGGCAAGGTGTCAGCCTCTCAACCAAAAGGTAGTGGGGTTCGAGCCCCGCCGACGGTTGGATTTGTTTCGAGTTTTTTCGAGCAAAATCTACGCTCCCCCGCCCCCCCTCCCCCCCCCCCCCCGGTCCTGGTGAGTGGATCGACACCTAGTCCCATCTGAGACGGACGATAAAAAGGAAATTCGTGTGTGCAGATTACAACACTCTTTGCACGTTAAAGATCCCTTGTCTGTTTACAGGGCAGTCCGGGTAAAATAAAATAAAAACGTACCAAAAACCCCGAGATCACCTTAGTTGTGGATGTAGCTAAAAATCAAATTTCAAGAGCCCTTCGTAATATGATAGGTACCCCTCATTGTGAAGGTCACTGGTTCGGTCATGTCTGGGGGCTCCATGACCTCCACCCTGCCCCCTTCTCTTTCCTTTCCTTCTATTTATGTCTCATCTTCGTCCGTCTTATATCTAAACTTTACACATCAATTTATCGTCATCTGCCCAGGTAGAGACAGCTAGGTTATTCTACTGGCACATTCGACCAATGTATATATATAAAATATAAGTTGTTAAAGTTCCTTTCAACTTCAGGGGCCATAATGGTCGATGGAAACTAGTGACCGCAGCGCTGTGCCAGTTTCCATAGCGTGAAATTGAAAGGTGGGGTTGAAAAATCAGGGTTACTACCTATACT
>JAXRKP010002981.1:20000-22500 GCA_037039925.1 Doris montereyensis | reverse complement strand
TTTATTGAAATGTAAAGGCACCGGCTTGCTTTCGCAGTATTCAATATCTCTCCTGTGATGGCCAAATCTGTTGGAGAGTTGCAAGCCAGTTTCTCCGATATAGGCCATTCCACAATGACTGCAGCGAATAGCATAAATAACATTGCGAGAGGCGCAGGAGAATTGCCCATTCACTGTCCAGGTCTGTCTAGGGAACTGAATGGTTGTGGAGCCGTCTACAAAGGGGCATGTCTTGCAGTTAGTGCGTCCACATCGGACTGTGCCCGACGGCGAGGAGTCAGTAGAGAGGCGACTGTGCACAAGGATATCCTGAAGGCTAGTGTGTCTCTTGAAGGCAATTAAAGGAAAGGAAGGGAAAACACGTCTAGTCTCGTCACTAGCGTGTAGAATAGGCAGGTTCTTGCGGACTATATTGATGACACGGTGTGTGTGCGGATGGTACGGAAGGATAAGAGGTATGCGTTTGGTCTTTTTTCTTCCTACGATGTTGAGGGCGTCTGTACGGGGTACAATTTTAGCTCTCAGAAAGGCTTGACAAATGATGGCCCTAGGGTAGCCTCTGCGTAGGAAGAAATCAAACATCTTAGGCGCTTCCTCTGTGAATAACTGCTCAGTAGAACAGATGCGTCTGAGGCGGAGGAATTGAGAGTATGGAATAGCATCTTTGCAACGTGGTGGATGAGAGGATGTGTAGTGGAGATAGCTATGACTATCTGTATCTTTGTAGAATATTGTAGTTGTAAGTCCATGTTCAGAGAGAGAAACGGTGATGTCTAAGAAGTTAACAGTGGATGTTATCTTCAAAATGGATAGGTTTGCAAACATTGTTTCTAAATATTAGTCTAAATCAGTCTAGTGTCGTAATACTACCCATCATCAATATACCGTTTTTTCCCAGAGGGCCAGGATACGCCTGGAACAATCTATGTTCAAGATACCCCATGAATAGGCAAGCGTATGAGGGTCCCATTTAGTGCCCATTTTCCACTCGTCGAAAAAATGTCCATTAAATTCAAAAAGAATTAAGGTTGAGCACTTCTGCCAAACGGAGAAGGGTGGATCTTGATTGTCTAGTCCCTGGTCTTTACATTCTATAAAAATGACTTCCCGTGTCTATCAAAGGACAGATATTGAAGATCACAACACTCTGTCCACCACGTTAAAGATCCGTTGGCTGTTTATTCTCAGGTCATGTCCGGCGGTGCTGAGTCTAAAAGTCTTTAGAGAACCATTTTATTTTGCATGATGTGACACAATGAACGTCTTATCAAATAAATAAGATAAGTCTCTAAATCATAGTCGGGCACACGCTAAACTAAATAAACAATGGCTTTATCCGCTCCCCCAACCTCTATGTATGTTTCTAACCCTGCCAACCCCTTCCTATCCCGAAAAGTTTGGCCGTTCTCGAGTGCCCGCCTATAAACAATACACCTTTGAGAAAAAGGCATTTTGTATTTTATTTCTTTTACGTTCACCATTTACCGGAAGCATCTTGGCGCACAGTTTCTTACCATTACGGAATAGACCTTATGTTATCACCAAGGAAAAATAATTTGAGATTTTGATTCCTTGGATGGCATCAGCTAGATCTAGTCCTAACTGGCATTTTATGAAATTTCAGATAAGTTGTTTACTCTCCACCCTTATTACATCGATAAATTTGTAATTTATATACATTTCGCACCTTCAGTGTAAATTTTTGTCTTGATTTATACTTGCTTTCATTCATTATCTATCATTTCTTCATTCTAGACCCAGTGAGATATAGATCTAATCTTACATTTATCCTATCATTTCTTCTTTCTAGACCCAGTGAGATATAGATCTAGTCTTACATTTATCCTATTTTTTCGTTCTTGTTTCCCATACTCACACGTCTCTCTCTCCCTTTCTTTCTCCCCTGCCTGTTTTCTTTCTTTTTCTCTCTCATCTCTCTCTCTCTCTCTCTCTCTCTCTCTCTCTCTCTCTCTCTCTCTCTCTCTCTCTCTCTCTCTCTCTCTCTCTCTCTCTCTCTCTCTCTCTCTCTCTCTCTCTCTCTCTCTCTCTCTCTCTCTCTCTCTCTCTCTCTCTCTCTCTCTCTCTCTCTCTCTCTCTCTCTCTCTCTCTCTCTCTCTCTCTCTCTCTCTCTCTCTCTCTCTCTCTCTCTCTCTCTCTCTCTCTCTCTATTTCTCTCTCTCTCTCTATCTCCTTCTCACCTTTTTATTACTTACTTATTTTCATATTTTTATTTCATTCTAGATCTGAACCTTCCAATTTCGCTCTTTTTTCACCCCCTCCACTGCTACGTTTCTTAACATCACTGTCTTTTTCTTTCTTTCTTTCTCCTTTATGTTTTATTTCTGACATCACATTGTGTGATGCCGGAGGTATTACTTAGATCTAGATTCTAAATATTTCTCGTTTGTTGTCTGACGAAGGGTTATACCCGAAACGTCACGTGTTTGCTCTGTCTACTACTACTACTACTACTTTCTACTTCTACTGCTATTCTACTTTC
>JAXRKP010002981.1:0-12500 GCA_037039925.1 Doris montereyensis | reverse complement strand
TTGGTTGGAGGGTGTTGCTGGTGAGATCATGTGGTGGGTGGTTGGTTGTTGGTTGGAGGGTGTTACTGGTGGGATCATAATGTGGTGGGTAGTTGGTTGTTGGTTGGAGGGTGTTGCTGGTGAGATCATAATGTGGTGGGTAGTTGTTTGTTGGTTGGAGGGTGTTGCTGGTGAGATCATGTGGTGGGTAGTTGGTTGTTGGTTGGAGGGTGTTGCTGGTGAGATCATGATGTGGTGGGTAGTTGGTTGGAGGGTGTTGCTGGTGAGATCATGATGTGGTGGGTAGTTGGTTGGAGGGTGTTGCTGGTGAGATCATGATGTGGTGGGTAGTTGGTTGCAGGGTGTTGCGGGTGAGGTAATAATGTGGTTGGTAGTTGGTTGTTGGTTGGAGAGTGTTGCTGATGGGATCATAATGTGGTGGGTGGTTGGTTGTTGATTGGAGGGTGTTGCTGGTGGGATCATAATGTGGTGGGTGGTTGGTTGGTTGGAGGGTGTTGCTGGTGGTATCATAATCATAATGTGGTGGGTGGTTGGTTGTTGGTTGGAGGGTGTTGCTGGTGGTATCATAATGTGGTTGGTTGTTGGTTGGAGGGTGTTGCTGGTGGGATCATAATGTGGTGGGTGGTTGGTTGTTGGTTGGAGGGTGTTGCTGGTGGGATCATAATGTGGTAGGTGGTTGGTTGTTGGTTGGAGGGTGTTGCTGGTGGGATCATAATGTGGTGGGTGGTTGGTTGTTGGTTGGAGGGTGTTGCTGGTGGGATCATAATGTGGTGAGTGGTTGGTTGTTGGTTGGAGGGTGTTGCTGGTGGGATCATAATGTGGTGGGTGGTTGGTTGTTGGTTGGAGGGTGTTGCTGGTGGGATCATAATGTGGTGGGTGGTTGGTTGTTGGTTGGAGGGTGTTGCTGGTGGGATCATAATGTGGTGGGTGGTTGGTTGTCGGTTGGAGGGTGTTGCTGGTGGGAAGTTGCTGGAAGCTTGAAAGCCTCCTCGAATTCTGCATAGCTGGAAAACCTTTGCTCGAGAAAGCAAGTCATGTTCACGGAAGAGCACGGGTGGCGGTATAGATATGGCTGGAAGTAGCGGTTTCGATAGATCTGGCTGGAAAACGTTTGCTCAAGAAAGCGAAGCATGCTCACGGAAGCGGAAGAACTCGCGATCCACTCTGTATATATTTTCCAAACGCAGCAAGAGCTACCAATCCACTCTGTAGCAATTAACGTGATGTTAATTGCTGCATCCTCCTCTGTAGCAATTAACACTACCATACTATTTGGCCGAATTTAGTTTTATCCAGATTTATATCAGTCTTATCAGTGAAACGTTACAATATACTTCTAGAGTCTCTTTTCTATTAATTGCCCTAACATTCCATGTTCAAAAATCACAGTCCGTATTCTTTTCCAGAGTCGTCTTCGAAAGTTCAAGCCGGGTATATCATTGTATATATTTCTTTGAATCCGTTTGGTTTTGGATAAGCGAGGATTGGCCACTGTACCCTAGGTAGATGATGGGGTTACCTTGAGGCCCCTTACCGGGCCTTGTTATTTTCTGTCAAGGGTTAACTCCCTTAGCCTTTGGTTGTTCAAACCAGCCCGCAAGACAGCAGGTTGCTATTTTCTGTCAGGGTTAACTCCTTAGCCTTTGGTCAGCAAGACTCCCGGGAAGGGTTGTACCTAATCCCTGTACAGGTGCTTACCTGTCCACTTCCCAGATCATAATTATAATGATAATAATAATAATAATAATAATGATAATAATTATAATAATAATAATAATAATAATAAATAATAATAATATAATAATCATAATCATAATAATAATAATAATAATAATAATAATAATAATAATAATAATAATAATAATAATAATAATAATAATAAATGATAATGATAATGATAATAATAATAAATAATAATAATAATAATAATAATAATAATAATAATAATAATAATAATAATAATAATAATAATAATGATGCAATAACAACAATGATGATGATGATGATGATGATGATGATGATGATGATGATACTGATGAAAAATGAAAAATAATAATAATAATAATAATGTAACAATAATAATTAATAATCATATCATCTTATCCTATCTTTTCAGAGGTGATGTAGGTCAATTGACTGTTAAATGCACCATACATCTGAAAATAATCATGGAGTTTAAAAATGACCAGAACGTATAATAACTAATAAGAACAGTGCACATTCATTCATCACACACATATTTTGAATTATAGAGCTCATATCAATGGCTCTGGATCTGAAATAGCGAGAACAAAATATGAAATCATAGGGTTATTTTTACCAAGATGCATGATGACCTTACATTTGGAAATATTGAAATTCAATTGCCATTCTTCAGACCATCTAAACAGAGACTATAGATCATTTTCCAATACTTGATAGTTTTCAGTCTGAAATAAATTTTTCTATCATCCATAAAATATTTTTGCAAGTAGAATTTATTGTATTAGGAAGATCATTTATATATAGTATAGATAAGAAAGGCCTATGCCACTACCTTGGGGAACACCACTTTGAACGGGCTTATAATCAAGACCTTCATTTTTAACTATTACTCTCTGACGCGATTTGATAGGAAAGATTTAATCCAACATAATATATCACCAACTATACCGTAAGCCTGAAGTTTTGCAAAGAGTCTTTCATGGGGCATTGAATCAAACGCCTTGCAATGATCCAAATACATAGCATCAGTAGTATTTTTATCTCATCAATGTACTTAGTGAAATCAAAATAATAATAATAATAATAATAATAATAATAATAATAATAATAATAATAATAAATAATAATAATAATAATAATAATAATAATAATAATAATAGTAATAATAATATAATCTTTATTGTTCATTAATGAATGGCTATTTTGTCATATGGTTAGATAATCTCTGTGTCAAAAATGTTAAACTTAATAAATAGTAATATCATATTCATAACAACACAAACCATATTTAAATACAGCATATTTTAAAGCCCTTAGAGCCTGATTTTTTATGGGTTACAGCGCTATATAACTACCATTTATTGTTATTAATAATAATGATGATGTTGATAAGAATAGTATTAACAATAAAGATACTGTTAATGGTGATCACTTTGATGATGGTGATGGTGTTATATATATATTTTATATATATATATATATATATATATATATATATATATATATATATATATATATATATATATATATTTATATACAATGTATATATATATATATATATATATATATATATATATATATATATATATATATATATATATATATATATATATATAAAACATTATTTACTACTTATTGTTTAATTAATGAACAATGAGAGAAAATTATAACATATAACTGAGAACACATGATAAATCATACAATATATTGTATACGAGTATCTAGAACAAAAGAAGATAAAAAGCAATTATTAATTAATACACTCTACCTTCCATTGCCCACATCTAAATACATGTATTACCCAAGAAGACTGCAAGCATAACTAATCATTTCCACCTTTCATTCTATATTTTAAACGCCTATTTTTCTCTGGAAGACCACCCTGCATACAGAATGCATGGGGCAGCATGAAAATTAAAGATCAGATTATGACAGACATAATGATCAAAAGCTGTCTTTTTGTTTTACTTACAATTTTATTCATCATTGACAATTTTTCTTCAGTGTGAAGCAAAGTTTCTCATTATTTTCTTGTTCTTTTATTCTCCTACTACACAGACTCACTGATCATATCAGTTCAAAAAAGTGAGTGAGCGCTGTGTACATAATTTAAGTGTGTTCATTACATTGCTTATTTTAAGCTTTAGGTTGGGTTTTTTTCTTCTGTTTTTCTCTGACTAACAGCTGTTAAATGACATCATCAAGAAAGTGTCAAATAAGCAACAAAGACATCCTATTATTACTCATCCCTTGCATCTATTCGTGTCCGATGTGTTATAATGGAAGCAGTGTTGAGGGACGTAGAGTGAAGGCAGATTTCGGGTATTCAGACAGTATTTACACATGTGTTGGATCGGAATAGAATTTAAAAATTCGAATGCTCCTTTCCCACCGTATATATATATATATATATATATATATATATATATATATATATATATATATATATATATATATATATATATATATATATATATATATATATATATATATATATATATATATATTATTATATATACAAAACAAAACAACTATTACTATCATACAAGAGTAAGACAAAAAACAGGAAAGTCAGCACCTACTAAATCTATATATTATAAAGTGGAACGGAAGTGGAAGGGACAGCTCATCGAACTAAGGCTAGAAAAATAGACCGTACGGCAGATCGTTCCAGGTATCTGAATGAGGCTCTATCGGGGGGAAACGGTTTGAGCAATAAGAACAATTGTTATACAATAGTATAATATTTCTTTTGAAATTTCGATGTTCTTAATAAACAGGTTTTGTTTTACCTTTAAAACGCTATGTAAACGATGTTGCAGAGGACCATGGACTGATTTGGACACTGTCCGTTCAAGAGCAAGTCAATCTCTGATTTTTTTTTGTATTTTAATAGCTTCAATTGTTTCATGGGCGCTACGTCTGTGGCAGAGTTTATGTTCTGGATTTTTTGCTTGTTGATATTTGGGTGGGGGGGGGGGGGGGGGATGGCATTGTCACGTCACCAGGAAAGGACACAAAGAATTATAGACAGAGACGAATATAATCGCTGGGCACCAGACAGACATAATCTAGCCCGCGACCTCCGCATCGGCACCCATCGCCTTGTCGTCGTAGAAAGAGAGCGCACTACCAACTGCCAACCACCAACCACTAACTACCAACCACCAACTACCAACTACCAACCACCAACAACCAACTACCAACCACTAACCACCAACTACCAACTACCAACTACCAACTACCAACCACCAACTACCAACCACTAACTACCAACTACCAACTACCAACTACCAACCACCAACCACCAACCACCAACTACCACCCAACTACCAAATCAACTACCAACTACCAAACCACCAACTACCAACCACCAAACACCAACTACCAACCACCAACCATCAACCACCAACTACCAACTACCAACCACCAACTACCAACCACCAAACACCAACCACCAACCACCAACTACCAATACCAACTACCAACCACCAACTACCAACTACCAACTACCAACCACCAACCACCAACTACCAACCACTAACTACCAACTACCAACCACCAACTACCAACTACCAACTACCAACCACCAACTTCCAACTACCAACCACCAACTACCAATCACCAACCACTAACCACCAACTACCAACTACCAACCACCAACTACCAACTACCAACTACCAACTACCAACCACCAACTACTAACCACCAACTACCAACTACCAACCACCAACTACCAACCACCAACTACCAACCACCAACTACCAACCACCAACTACCAAACCACCAACTACTAACTACCAACCACCAACCACCAACTACCTACTACTACGAACCACCAACTACCAACCCAACTACCAACTACCAACCACCAACCACCAACTACCAACCACCTATTACCAACTACCAACCACCAACCACCAACTTCCAACTACCAACCACCAACTACCAACTACCAACCACCAAACTACCAACTACAACACTAACCTCCAACACCAACTACCACCTACCTACTACTAACCACCAACTACCAACCACCAACTACCTACTACTAACCACTAACCACCAACTACCAACTACCAACTACCAACCACTAACCACCAACCACCAACTACCAACTACCTACTACTAACCACTAACCACTAACCATCAACTACCAATACCTACTAATAACCACTAACCACCAACTACCAACTACCTACTACTAACCACCTAACTACTAACCACCAACTACCAACCACCAACTACTAACCACCAACCACCTACCACCAACTACTAACCACCAACTACCTACCACTAACCACTAACCACCAACTACCAACCACCAACTACCTACTACTAACCACTAACCATTAACTACCAACTACCAACTACCAACCACCTACTACTAACCACTAACCACCAACTACCTACTACTAACCACCAACTACCAACTACCAACCACCAACCACCAACTACCAACTACCAACCACCAACCACCAACTACCAACTACCAACCACCAACTACCAATTACCAACCAACTAACCACCAACTACCAACTACCAACCACCAACTACCAACTACCAACCACCAACCACCAACTACCAACCACCAACCACCAACTTCCAACTACCAACCACCAACCTACCAATTACCAATCCACTAACTACCAACTACTAACCACTAACTCCAACTACCAACTACCACCTACCTACTACTAACCACCAACTACCAACCACCAACTACCTACTACTAACCACTAACCACCAACTACCAACTACCTACTACTAACCAATAACCACCAACTACCAACTACCAACTACCTACTACTAACCACTAACAACTTACCACCAACTACCAACCACCAACTACCTACTACTAACCAACCACCAACTACCTACTACCAACCACTAACCACCAACTACCAACTACCTACTACTAACCACCACTAACCACCAATTACCAACTACCTACTACTAACCACTAACCACTAACCACCAACTACCAACTACCTACTACTAACCACTAACCACTAACCACCAACTACCAACTACCAACCAATAACCACCAACTACCAACCACCAACCACCAACTACCAACTACCTACTACTAACCAATAACCACCAACTACCAACTACCAACTACCTACTACTAACCACTAACAACTAACCACCAACTACCAACCACCAACTACCTACTACTAACCACTAACCACCAACTACCTACTACTAACCACTAACCACTAACCACCAATTACCTACTACTAACCACTAACAACTAACTACCAACTACCAACTACCTACCACTAACCACTAACCACTAACCACCAACTACCAACTACCTACTACTAACCACTAACCACTAACTACCAACTACCTACTACTAACCACTAACCACTAACTACCAACTACCAACTACCTACTACTAACCACTAACCACTAACCACCAACTACCAACTACCTACTACTAACCACTAACCACCAACTACCAACTACCTACCACTAACCACTAACCACTAACTACCAACTACCTACTACTAACCACTAACCACCAACTACCTACTACTAACCACTAACCACTAACCACCAACTACCAACTACCTACTACTAACCACTAACCACTAACCACCAACTACCAACTACCTACTACTAACCACTAACCACCAACTACCAACTACCTACTACTAACCACTAACCACTAACCACCAACTACCAACTACCAACCACCAACTACCTATTACTAACCACCAACTACCAACCACCAACTACCAACTACTAACCACCAACTACCAACCACCAACTACTAACCACCAACCACCAACTACCAACCACCAACTACCAACTACCAACCACCAACTACTAACCACCAACCACCAACCACCAACTACCAACCACCAACCACCAACTACCTACTACTAAACACTAACCACTAACCACCAACTACCAACTACCTACTACTTACCACTAACCACCAACTACCAACCACCTACTACTAACCACTAACTACCAACCACCAATTACTAACCACCAACTACCAACTACCAACTACCAACCACCAACTACCAACTACCAACCACCAACTACCAACCACCAACCACCAACTACCAACCACCAACTACCAACTACCAACTACTAACCACTAACCACCAACTACCAACCACCAACTACTAACCACCAACTACCAACCACGAACTACTAACCACCAACTACCAACTACCTACTACTAGCACTAACCACCAACTACCAACTACTAACCACTAATCACCAACTACCAACTACCTACTACTAACCACCAACCACCAACTACCAACTACCAACTACCAACCACCAATTACCAACTACCTACTACTAACCACCAACTACCAACTACCTACTACTAACCACCAACTACCAACTACCAACTACCTACTACTAACGACCAACTACCAACCACCAACTACTAACCACTAACCACCAACTACCAACTACCAACCACCAACTACTAACCACCAACTACCAACCACTAACTACCTAGCCACTAACCACTAACCACCAACTACCAACTACCAACCACCAAGCCTACACTAACCATCAACTATCAACTACCAACCATCACTTCAACTACTAACCACCAACTACCTACTACTAACCACTAACCACCAACTACCAACTACTAACCACCACTAACAACCAACCACGAACCACTAACCACAACTACCAACCCACCAACTACCAACCACCAACTACCAGCTACCAATCCTACTAACCACCTAACCGCAACCACCAACTACCAACTACCTACTAACCACTAACCACCAACTACCAACTGCCAATTACTAACCACCAGCTACCAACTACCAACCACCAACTACTAACCACTAACCACCAACCTAACCACTAACCACCAACTACCAACTACCAACTACCAACCACCAACCACCAACTACCAACCACCAACTAGCAACCACCAACCACCAACTACCAACCACCAACTACTAACCACTAACCACCAACTACCAACCACCAATTACTAACCACTAACCACCACCAACTACCAATACCAACTACCAACCACCAACTACCAACTACCTACTACTAATATACTACCACCAACCACCAACTACCAACCACTAACCATCAACTACCAACCACCAACTACACCAACCTAACTACCAACTACCAACTACCAACTGCAACTACCAACTACCAATAACTAACCACTAACCACCAACTTCCAACTACCAACTACTAACCACCTAACCATAACTACCAAAGCCACTAACCACCAACTACCAACCACCAACTACCAATTACTAGCTACCAATTACCAACCACCAACTACCAACTACCAATAACTAACCACTAACCACTAACTACCAACTCCCAACTTCCAACTATCAACTACTAACCACTAACCACCAACTATTAACCACTAACCATCAACTACCTACTACTAACCACTAACCACCAACTACCAACCACTAACCACCAACTACCAACCACCAACTACCAACCACCAACTACCAATTACCAACTACCTATTACTAACCACTAACCACCAACTACCAACTACCAACCACCAACTACCAACCACCAACTACCAACTACCAACTACCAACCACCAACTACCAACTACCAACCACCAACTACCAACCACCAACTACCAACCACCAACTACCTATTACTAACCACTAACCACCAACTACCAACTACCAACCACCAACTACCAACCACCAACTACCAACTACCAACTACTAACCACTAACCACCAACTACCAACCACCAACTAATAACCATCAACTACCAACTACCAACCATCAACTACCAACTACTAACCACCAACTACCTACTATTAACCACTAACCACCAACTATCAACTACCAACTACCAACCACTAACCACCAACTACCAACCACCAACCACCAACTACCAACCACCAACTACCAACTACCTATTACTAACCACTAACCACCAACTACCAACTACCAACCACCAACTACGAACTACCAACCACCAACCACCAACTACCAACCACCAACCACCAACTACTAACCACCAACCACCAACTACCAACCACCAACTACTAACCACCAACTACCAACCACCAATTACTAACCACTAACCACCAACTACCAACTACCAACTACCTACTACTAACCACCAACTACCAACCACCAATTACTAACCACTAACCACCAACCACCAACTACCAACTACCTACTACTAACCACCAACTACCAACCACCAATTACTAACCACTAACCACCAACTACCAACTACTAACCACTAACTACCTATTACTAACCACTAACCACCAACTACCAACTACCAACCACCAACTACTAACCATCAACTATCAACTACCAACCATCAACTACCAACTACTAACCACCAACTACCTACTACTAACCACTAACCACCAACTACCAACTACCAACTACTAACCACTAACAACCAACTACCAACCACTAACCACCAACTACCAACCACCAACTACCAACTACCAACCACAAACTACCAACCACCAACCACCAACTACCAATTACCTATTACTAACCACTAACCACCAACTACCAACTACCAACCACCAATTACCAGCTACCAACTACCAACCACCAACTACCAACCACCAACCACCAACTACCAACCACCAACTACCAACCACCAACTACTAACCACTAACCACCAACTACCAACCACCAACTACCAACCACCAACCACCAACTACCAACCACCAACTACCAACAACCAACTACCAACCACTAACCACCAACTACCAACTACCTACTACTAACCACTAACCACTAACCACCAACCACCAACCACCAACTACCAACCACTAACCACCAACTACCAACTACCAACTACCAACCATCAACTACTAACTACCAACCACCAACTACCAACTACCAACCACCAACTACCAACCACCAACTACCAACTACCAATAACTAACCACTAACCACTAACTACCAACTCCCAACTTCCAACTATCAACTACTAACCACTAACCACCAACTATTAACCACTAACCATCAACTACCTACTACTAACCACTAACCACCAACTACCAACCACTAACCACCAACTACCAACCACCAACTACCAACCACCAACTACCAATTACCAACTACCTATTACTAACCACTAACCACCAACTACCAACCACCAACTACCAACCACCAACTACCAACTACCAACCACCAACTACCAACCACCAACTACCAACTACCAACCACCAACTACCAACCACCAACTACCAACCACCAACTACCTATTACTAACCACTAACCACCAACTACCAACTACCAACCACCAACTACCAACCACCAACTACCAACTACCAACTACTAACCACTAACCACCAACTACCAACCACCAACTAATAACCATCAACTACCAACTACCAACCATCAACTACCAACTACTAACCACCAACTACCTACTATTAACCACTAACCACCAACTACCAACTACCAACCACCAACTACCAACCACCAACTACCAACTACCTATTACTAACCACTAACCACCAACTACCAACTACCAACCACCAACTACGAACTACCAACCACCAACCACCAACTACCAACCACCAACCACCAACTACTAACCACCAACCACCAACTACCAACCACCAACCACCAACTACCAACCACCAACCACCAACTACTAACCACCAACCACCAACTACCAACCACCAACTACCAACCACCAACTACTTACCACCAACTACCAACCACCAATTACTAACCACTAACCACCAACTACCAACTACCTACTACTAACCACCAACTACCAACCACCAATTACTAACCACTAACCACCAACTACCAACTACTAACCACTAACCACCAACTACCAACTACCTACTACTAACCACTAACCACCAACTACCAACCACCAACTACTAACCACCAACTACCAACTACCTACTACTAACCACTAACCACCAACTACCAACCACTAACTACTAACCACTAATCACCAACTACCAACTACCTACTACTAACCATTAACCACCAACTACCAACCACCAACCACCAACTACCAACTACCTATTACTAACCACTAACCACCAACTACCAACTACCAACCACCAACTACCAACCAACAACCACCAACTACTAACCACTAACCACCAACTACCAACCAACAACCACCAACTACTAACCACTAACCACCAACTACCAACTACCTACTACTAACCACCAACTACCAACTACCAACTACCTACTACTAACCACCAACTACCAACTACTAACCACTAACCACCAACTACCAACTACCTACTACTAACCACCAACTACCAACTACCTACTACTAACCACCAACTACCAACTACCTACTACTAACCACCAACTACCAACTACCTACTACTAACCACCAACTACCAACTACCAACTACCTACTACTAACCACCAACTACCAACTACTAACCACTAACCACCAACTACCTACTACTAACCACTAACCACCAACTACCAACCCCCAACTACTAACCACTAACTACCAACTACCAACTACCTACTACTAACCACTAACCATCAACTACCAACCACTAACTACTAACCGCTAACCACCAACTACTAACTACCTACTACTAACCACTAACTACCAACTACCTACTACTAACCACTAACCACCAACTACCAACCACCAACTACCAACCACCAACTACCAACCACGAACTACTAACCACCAACTACCAACCACCAACTACCAACCACCAACTACTAACCACCAACTACCAACCACCAACTACCAACCACCAACTACCAATTACCAATTACCAACCACCAACCACCAACTACCAACACCAACTACCAACTTCCAAT
>JAXRKP010002980.1:0-28892 GCA_037039925.1 Doris montereyensis | reverse complement strand
TAGCATTGTCAGAATTTGAACCCAAGTCCAGAACCCCAACCTCTATACCACCGATGACTCACCTAAATGTCTTCATCTTTTCCTCCGCTGCTCTCATCTCAGGTATGTTTTTTTAAATTTAATTTATTTCACTCGATTTACTAACATCCACAAAAAAGGTGATCTCAGGGTTTTTGGTAGGATTCTTAATTTTGCCCGGACTGGCTTGTAAACAGCCAAGGGATCTTTAACGTGCACAGAGTGTTGTGATCTGCTCGCATGATTTCCTTTTTGTCTTCCAGTGGGACTAGGTGTCGATTCACCTACCTGGACCAGGGACAGGGGGGTGGATGGGGAGATAGATTTTGCTCGAAAATAAATCGAGAAAATTGTTCAACCGCTGGTGGGGCTCGAACACACTACCTTTTGGTTGAGAGGCCGACACTTTGCCAAAACCCTAGGTAAATTTAAGAATAGATGTGTCAAATTCCGTTGGAAAGCAGACACTAGTCTAAACTATAAACTCACAATCACCAAGCGCCATGAGAAAGATAACCAAAGAATGAAGTAAAAACGAAGAGATTAATTAGAACCTGTTCTGGAAAGCAACGCTAATTTACGCTAAATGAGTAAATTAATGACAATTCACAATCTTGTAATAATGGAACGTAAGCATATTTCTAACTTAACTACATTGGTATCAATATCGTCTCTCTCGTATATCAGAAATCACGGGATGATAATACGATATGAAATGTCTCAGTTATTTAACCAGGCAACGATGCTTTGAAGTGTCTATTAAAAGAAATATTCTCTAATGTACTTGTTTGCAAATGAGGTAATTCGATACCTTATGGAACGTAAGACAACGAATACGATATTGCCATAAAAAAATCGATCATGTGTATTTCTTACTTACCTTACATCCATCCCCTTTCATTATATTTCTGGAATGATAATTCGTATTTTTAAGATGTTAGCTCTTAGTCAGTATCATCGAATCAAACATTTATTTTCACATACTCTTCTCGCGTTACTCATAAACAAAAAGGAAATTTACTTCTCTGATATATTAGGAAGGAAAGGACCTTAACCGCTCGTACGGCACACACAGCCAGAGTTTCTATAGCGTAAACACCTCACTGACAGGACGCTCGTATAGTCTGTCGCAGATTTTTACCACCCCAAGCTGCCCACAGAGCCAGAGCTCACCCTGGTTTCTATAGCGTAAACACCTCGTTGACAGGTTGCCAGTCTGTCGCAGATTTTTACCACCCTATGCTGCCCACAGAGCCAGAGCTTATCCTGGTTTCTATAGCGTAAACATCTCGTTGACAGGTTGCCAGTCTTTCGCAGATTTTTACTACCCAAAGCTGCCCACAGAGCCAAAGATTATCCTTTTCTTCGCAGATTTTTACTACCCAAAGCTGCCACACATAAAGTTTCTATAGCGTAAACACATCCTTAACAGGTCGCTAGTCTGAGTAGATTTTTTTACTACCACAAGTTGGTGTTGCACCCATTTGCACCAGATTCAAATGGGAGAAATGCGTCTTTTTCTTATGTGCATATATACTATAGTAGAATTATAATTATCGAGGATTATAGAATTAGAATTATAATTGAATTAAAAGACTTAGGAAGATCTTTTCTTTTCGCATCACGTTAATAGGGCATCGACGATTTTCGCATCACGTTAATAGGGCATCGACGATGATATGATATCAAAACATGGAGAAAAAAAGTCTGTTTACAATGTGAGCCATATTATTTCGAAAAGAAATACCCCTCCCCCAAACCTAACCACCAAACAAAAGAAACCAACAACATTGAATCTATCTATCTATCTATCTATCTATATATCTATCACCAGTTTTTCTTTAAGTGTTTTTCTCAAGGTATACTTGACTTGATTTGACTTGATTTGATTTATTCACATCCACAACTAAGGTGATCTCAGGGTTTTTGGTAGGATTTTTTAAAGTTTTGCCCAGTAAACAGCCATGGGACCTTTAACGTGCACAGAGTTTTGGGATCTGCACAAGGGATCTCCTTTTGTTGTCCATCTCCGATAAGACTAGGTGTCGATGTTTCTACCTAGACCAAAGGCAGAGAGAGAGTGGGGGGGTAGATTACTAAAAAAAACTCGATAAAAATTTTCAACCCTTGGCCGGCTTGAGCCCACGACCTTTGATTTGAAAGGCCGACACTTTGCCTCTGGACTACCGCTCCCCCTCCTCCTCCTCCACCCCGCCTCCAAGGAACACAGGTGAAACCTAGCATTGTTGGGATTCGAATCCATGCCTCGTGATCCGAAGTCCGGCAACCTAACCACTAGGCCACCCCCCAAAAAAAAAAGAAGAAGACAGGACGATGATGTTACTCACTGCCATGATAACTTTACCATCAGGCTTTGTGACAAGTTGCTAGATGACAATGACAGGAACAACACGTCTCTGCTTGTTATCAGACCCAAGGATTTGATTTGTTTTTTGATTTGATTTGATTTGATTTTTGATTTACCCAAATCCACCACTAAGTTGATATCGGGTGGTTTTGATAGGGTATTAAATGCCGTTGCTTATTTCTTTAAATTTCCCACTTTCGAACGAACCCCCCCTCTCCCCTCCCCCCCCCTCTCCCCCTCCATGAAAACAAGCATCAAACTTACAGCCTGTCCTCTATTAGAAGACGGTATCTCACATAATATGGCTACTTAAATTCAGTGTCAACTTTCATGAAAAGCGTTTGTTAACTTGTCTTCTATGTAGGACGAGATGACTCCATTTTTTCTCCATAATAAGAGAAAAAACCTGACGAAGAAATGTATTCTTAATTGTCTATTATTTCTAAAACATCTCCTTTTTAAGCCACTAATGAAGGCTTTAGCAATGGCCTAAAAGTACAGACATGGCCTGACAGACTGACAGCCATTGACTTGCTTCCTTCCCCCTTTCTTCTACTTTCTCCTATCACTATGTGTCCTAGGTAACGCTACTAAAACTGACATATACCATCACCATTAAGACCACCTTAATCCGTCTTCAAAACAAAAATCTAAACAGAGAAGGGTTTTTCCCCTCTTCTTCAAGATAATTTTGATCAAGCAATCTTGTTGAATCCTGAAGCCAGTACCTTTCGTTTGCTTAGCTGCTTTGAAGAGGTCTATATATTTGATCAACAAGCAAACATTGATTTAAAAGACTTAGGAAGATCTTTTCTTTTCGCATCACGTTAATAGGGCATCGACGATGTATACAAAATGATATCAAAACATGGAGAAAAAAAGTGTTTACAATGTGAGCCATATTATTTCGAGAAAAAAATACCCCCTCCCCAAACCCTAACCACCAAACAAAAGAAACCAACAACATTGAAATGGAAACTGATGAAGCTGAATAACGTGTCGTCTCGCATTGCTCGTGGCTATCACAATTGCATTTAGAAACCGAAGTTGATGTGAGAAAAACCAGATATGTTATTCGGTTTGACCAGCTTAATAGTCTTGTAATTTGAAAGTATTTAAGACGTAAACACTACCACCAGCCTATCTCAAATCCATAATTGTGCTATTTCTTTACCTTAGGCGCCAGGACAGAATTATCATGATTAAGATCATGATCGTTTTTTTCGAATGGGAACCCAACACACAATTCAGACAGAGAAAGACGTTTATAATTATGCAAACAATGTTCAGAAAACAGTTGCTTCGGCTTTGTGAAAGTTAGTGACACGGAAATCACAATATTGCGACACAACTATCCATCTACCTATCTTTCCATTTATTATCTAGTCATCTATCTATTGTTCTATCTATTTATCTATGTATCTATGTATGTATGTATGTATGTATGTATGTATCTATCTATCTATCTATCTATGTATGTATCTATCTATCTATCTATCTATCTATCTATCTATCTATCTATCTATCTATCTATCTATCTATCTATCTATCTATCTATTTATATATATATATATATATATATATATATATATATATATATATATATATATATATATATATATATATATATATATATATATATATATATAACATTAAGATAATACAAGAATGATAATGAAGATGATATTATTATTAATAATAATAATAATAATAATAATAATAATAATAATAATAATAATAATAATAATAATAATAATAATAATAATAATAATAATAATAATAATAATAATATTCATAATTATATTAGTAATAATAATAATTATAGCAATCCTACTACTACCATTACTACTACTACTACTACTACTACTACTACTACTACTACTACTACTACTACTACTACTACTACTACTACTACTACTACTACTACTACTACTACTACTACTACTACTACTACTACTACTACTACTACTACTACTACTACTAATAATAATAATAATAATAATAATAATAATGATGAGGATGATAATGATGATGATGATGATGATTATGATGATGATGATGATGATGATGATAATAATAATGATGATAATGTTTGTATCTTAAGCCTTTTTAGATCTTAGTGCTGCATTCGATATTATCAATCACGATATTTTACTGAACAGATTGAAGTCATGTTTTAAAATATCTGGCAGTTTTATCATTTAAAGAACGGAAAACGACGCGTCAAGATAAAACACAATTTTTTTACGTTAACTAAACTCAATTTGGGTGTGTCCCAAGAAATATTTCAAATAATAATTTTAAAAAACCCATGATATTATGTACCATCTCAATGCTCACAAACATCAATGACCTTTCCCATAACATTGTAATTTTTGAAAATTGCATCTCAGACATAAAAACTTGGATGACCAAAAGCAAACTCCAACGAAATGAATCCAAAGCAGAATGCCTGATTATGAAAAGAACATTAAAAAAAAAGAATTAGTGAAAAGAATGTCATAATCAATGTAAATGGCAATGAAATTATTCCAAAGGATATCGCCAAAAAGGTGGGAGTAGTTTTTAATAAAAATGTGTTAATGTCGAAACATAGTAACTTATTATGTAGAACTTTCTGTTTAGAATTGAGCAGAATTAATTTAATCAGAAAGTATGTATCAAACAGAGTTGTAACCATTCTTATTGTATCATTGTTTCGTTTTTTTTTCAAAAATGGACTACTGCAACGTCCTTCTTTTGGTTTCCTTTCTGAAAGGCTGAGAAAGCTACAGAGAATTCAAAATTTCTCTGTCAAAATTGTTTTCAAAAAGAAAAAAAAATCCGATCACGTCTCACCGCTTCTCCAATACCTCCACTGGTTTCCCGTGAAGCAAAGAATTGAATATAAAATTGCCACATGGCATACACATGCCTCAATAATTCTGGACCTAAGTATTTAATTGAACTTTTACGTAAAAAGGCCCCCATAAGAAATGTGCACACCTCCAATGACACAATTTTAGAACTTCCAAGAATATGTCTAAAATCCTATGGCGAGTGAGCTTTTGAATTCTCTGCCCCAAAAGTTTGTATAGTCTGCCTCGGGAGACCAAATCAAAGGAAACCCTTCAATCCTTCAACAAATCTTTGAAACACCACGTATTTTTGAATGCATACCCACCAAACTAATTCTACATGCATTATTAATATATAGCTTAAGTTGTATACATGTAATTATTTGTATTTTTGTACCTTACCCCTTTTGTAATTTTATCTAAATTATTTTATTTCGGTTTGCACTAAACAATTTTATAATTTTCATTGACATTCTTTATGTGCTGTCTGTACTATGACATGTTACTGTAAAGCGCTCAGAGGTTGGTTTAGTTTTGATGATGAGCGTTATCGAATTGTATTTTATTATTATTATTATCATTATTATTGTATTCTTAATAATAATAATAATAACAATAACAATAATAATAATAATTTCAATTTCAATTTCAATCATCTTTAATGATCCTTTAAAAAAATTATACTTGTGTTATCACAATTTCCGTTTGAAAAATAAAAAAATACATCAATGCATTCAAATTAAAAACAAATAGAGCTTAGTTTATCATTAAATGTTTAGATTTTAGGACAAGTATACAAAAGTTCAAAGGTGGGTAAATAAATAGTGCGGTGAAACAATATACATAAAAAAAAATTAATTAAAAAAATTAAAATTAAAAAAGATAGTTTGGAATTATTTTAATAATAATAATAATAATAATAATAATAATAATAATAATAATAATAATAATAATAATAATAATAATAATAATAATAATAATAATAATAATATTAAAGAAGAAGAAGAAGAAGAAGAAGAAGAAGAAGAAGAAGAAGAAGAAGAAGAAGAAGAAGAAGAAGAAGAAGAAGAAGAAGAAGAAGAAGAAGAAGAAGAAGAAGAAGAAGAAGAAGAAGAAGAAGAAGAAGAAGAAGAAGAAGAAGAAGAAGAAGAAGAAGAAGAAGAAGAAGAAGAAGAAGAAGAAGAAGAAGAAGAAGAAGATGATGATAATAATAATAATAGTGAAAATAATTACTCGTTTCCATAGCGCATTAAGTCCATGTATGATAATATGCTATAAAGCACTAACCATAAATGGGGATAAGGAGAAAGAAAATTAATCTTCAAGTGAGAAAAGTAGAGAAGTACTTTTCCTAAGAGTATAACGTTGTGAGAGAAAGAAATCCACCGGTGCCAGCCGGGGCTTGAACCATGGTCGCCGTGATTGCTAGCCCACAGCACTACTTACGGCTGGTCTACACCACGTCTATGGACTACGATGATAGTGAACTTGATGACGCCCCCAACGTTTTACGTGTTCATAAATCGATGTTTCTTTTGTAAACCAAGACAATGCTTCCGGTTAACGTATACTGGGCAGTGGTGGAATCAATAATAGCAATACTACCAGTGCTAATATCTCAAACATTATTACCACATGTGGCAGCGATACCAATACTACTAACGAAATAATTCACCTTATGAACACAACAGCTTGAAATGAATGCTATTTTGTCACTTTAGGAAAACTCAATGTCACACGTCATGTAAAATGTATTTAAAAAAATTAAAACAATAAATATTTCTCATGACATGCACTCAGGCAAGTTTCAATAATGTACAGTATAACCAGAGAAAAGTTTTTCTCAGATCCCATGCACAGTATCACAACAGGTGAAAATGCAAAGCATGACAAACATGGACAAAATAACCACAAACATAGGAAAACCCGCAATGTTGTGAATCCGTATTACGACACATATTATTATTCTTCAAACTTGAATGTTTTCCTATCTCTCACTTCACATGGATGTTTCTGGAAAATTAAATCCAAAATTTACTGCATTAAACTCACGAGAGGAGAAGAGAAAGAGAGAGAGAGAGAGAGAGAGAGAGAGAGAGAGAGAGAGAGAGAGAGAGAGAGAGAGAGAGAGAGAGAGAGAGAGAGAGAGAGAGAGAGAGAGAGAGAGAGAGAGAGAGGCAGAGGAGAGGGAGAGGGCAGAGGGCAAGGGAGAGGGAGAGGGGGAGGGGGAGTGGAGGGGGAGGGGAAGGAGAGGGAGAGGGAGAGGGAGAGAGACAGACAGAGAGACAGAGACAGAGAGAGACAGGGACATATATATATATATATATATATATATATATATATATATATATATATATATATATATATATATATATATATATATATATATATATATATATATATATATATATATATATAGAGAGAGAGAGAGAGAGAGAGAGAGAGAGAGAGAGAGAGACAGAGACAGAGACAGAGACAGAGACAGAGACAGAGACAGAGAGAGAGGGAGGAGAGGGCGAAAGACAGACAGTCAAGACAGGCAAGCGTATATACATACATACATACAAACTAGGCCTACATATATACGTGTAGACAGACAGACAGAGACAAAGAGCTTACGAAGAATTATTTATCAACTTACACTACTTGCTTTTTCTTCTTGTTTTGTTTCGGGGTTTTTTTGTGTTTTGTTTTGTGTGGAAATAAACGCACATACTACATATTTACGGGGTTAATTTTGCTTGGACAGCCCCGTAAACAGCCAAGATCTCTTAACGTGCACAGAGGGTTGTGATCCGCACACGCCACCTCCTTTTTTATCTTCTGCCTCGGATGGGACTGTATGTCAATCCACTTATCTGGACTGGAGAGGGGGGATCCACCATTGTGTGTGATAGGGAACTTGCAGTAGGTTACACTACCACGATTTTTGACATCAAAACGGTCGGCTTTTTGGAGGAAGAGATTCACCTTTATAAAGGTAGTATAAACTTTATTGCGCTTTCGGAACAACCTATTCCCTAAAAAAACCCAACAAATAAAATACCCACACACAACAAAAATACAACATTAAATAATTCCCACTAAACCCCGTTTGACATAAAGAGCACACAAACCCCAAATACATAACAAAGCAAAACAAAACGAGAACAAAAACATGAAACAAAAAATCTTTCATTTCTTTGTTATAATATATTATGATATGATTTAAAACAAATAACACACAATCAAACAAGTCAACAACAGCAAAAAATACAAACACAAAAAAAAACAAAAAGAACACAAAAACAAACACAAAAAAAGACAAATATACAAAAATAACCCAACAAAATGTAAAGGTAAGAAAACCGCATCCCATAGGCCTACAACAAGCTGACAAGAAAATGAAATTCTGTCGAAAAACTTTTCTTGTTCCAACATGTGTGAGTCGATCCATGCGCGGGTACATTTCCGATACAGATATATTACTTAGTTCGATACTAACACTCATTTTAAGCTTGAAAACAGAACTAAAAAATGAAATGACATTTTTTAAACACCTGTTTCATTCCATTTTTGGCTTTATTTCTATCTGTGATACTACTATTTAAACAATCCAATCGTTGTAAAACCAGGACATAAAGCTCGGTTCTCAGAAAAGTTGTAAACTTCGAGATCTACGATCTAGAATGCTTTGAAGCACAGTACCGATACCTACCTGGTCAACGGCGGGTTTAGCTTTGTTTAGAAATGGCTGACATGGGCAAACCGAAGAGGCCAGGATATGCAGCGAGCTCAGCATCTGTGTTTTGGGCCTCCGCAGGTTTGTAAATCGGTGTGGAAAAGAAGTGTGGACGACTGTAGATTTAATGAGGTTTTAAAAAAATTCAATTCATTAATTGAAATTGCTGAATTTAAACAAAATTTGGGACAAATTCCTGCCGCCAAGATAAGGCAGGTTTTATTGGGTGTTTATTTTTTCTCGAAATCCCTAGGAATCCCTAGGAATTCTAGGAATCACTAGGAAGCCTTTGGAATCCCTAGGAATCCTCGAAAGCCCTTTGGTAGACCTCAAAGACACTTACCAAATCATCAATTTTAGTCTCAGATGGCAAAATAACACCAGCCTAAGTGGTTCTGTACCTTGTATGTCCTGGTATTTTAGCCGTGGTATAGGTCTATAGTATGCATACGAAATTACCATTAGATGCCGATTATTTTATAGAGAATATATAGAGCTCGCCACTGAATGACTAGATTTGGACGTAATAACTGACAGGATAATACTGATATGGGTTTGATAAGTTATTAAAATGTTGGAGGAATATATTATGACTTGCGTATGGGGTGTCAGGGGTCTTTTAAATGTTTTATGTGTTTTTGGTGGGCAAAGAAAGACCCGTTCCGGGGTAACGGGGATTTCTATAGTTAGCACTATTTTGTTTTTTTTGTTTGGAACCAAAAACTGGGTTGTCAACTCTATTGTCCAATCGTTGTAAAACCAGGACTACTTTCTCGGGAGTGATGTCACACTTTTCAACTCTATTGTCGGTAAAGAACTACTTAGGCTGGTGTTATTTTGCCTTCTGAGACTAAAATTGGTGATTTGGTAAGTGTCTTTGAGGTCTACCAAAGAGCTTTCGAGGGATTCCAAGGGCTTCTTAGTGATTCCTAGGAATTTCTAGGGATTTATAGAAAAATAAACACCGGTTTTATTTTATAAAAAATAATGAGCCTTCCTTTATTGATAGATTGATATGAACAGATATGAGAACAGATTGAATTCATATTTAAAATGCCTGTCTCCTGTAAGTTCACCCTGAGATCACAGCACATGATGGAAAGTCACTAGTATTGCATGATTCAAATCTAGACCTACGCCTAAACCACTTCTAGGGCTTGAGGAACCCTGGGAAAGACTATGACTGGTAAATGCTGGTTTGCCACAGCGCTCCGTTTAATGATCCGCACAGGATTTCCTGTTTGCCTGCTACAAACCTCTCCGCATTTCTAGGCCCAGCATTTGTCGGGAGGAAGAATGGATCAAGAGAGGCCTGAATATTTCTTCTTCTTGTCTTCTTGTTATCTTCTTACTGTCTTACGCTCATCCCCTTTTAATCCTCATTTAAGATTTATCTTTTTGATTGCCTAGCCATTTAGTAAACAGGAAAAAAGGACACGTTTAGGCTCATATTTAAGCTTATAAATATCAAATAGGTATCTGGTTGGTTGAGTCTGTTTCAAGGGGTGTGTCAATTATCTTTGCCACAACATTTGATAGTAACGATGTTAACAGTTGAATTATGCATGGAGTAGGCTTTATTATAACAAAACGTTCATTAATAAAATTATGGGTCACACCTATTGTAAAATGGAATGATCCTAATAGGACAAGTCTATCTCTAGAGGGGTGTAAATGTGAGCTGGTCTGTTTAGAGGGTGTGCGTGACTGAGTTGATAATAAGAGCCTTCATGTGTGCTTGCACAAAAATATGTAATTGGTCTTGTTGTCTCTTACTAAATCAAAAAAAATGAAATCATCCTAGTTTGGCTTGACTTGGGTGAGACCACAGGATCGCCATGTGACTGAAATCAATAGATTGATGATAGCCTGGTCAGAAGTCACACTACCCGTGAATTTATAAAACTCTATGCGCAGCCTGTGTCAATTATCTTTGCCACAACATTTGATAGCGAAAGCTCTTTATTATAACAAGCGAACCAACCTATCAAGTGTGCCAGCAAGCTCTCATGCGAACCAACTATCATGTGCCACTGGAAAGAACTTTATTACCTGAGTAATTTGATATGAAAAGCATTTCTGTAGGACACTTTTAAACGAAGTTACAAATTTGTTAATTTTTGAAAAGAAAAGAAAAAAATTCAAATGGGCAAAAAAATCCAAATTTAACCTTCTATATCTCTCAAAAACGATCACTCACAAAACTCATACTTCTTAAACTTGAAGTCATGAATACATAGAACAAGCCTAATTTTTTCATGACTTTTCGAACATTACAACTTTTTATCGATGCAGAAATGGAAAAAATGGTCAGTACCGCTTACTATCTAGTTACAAGCCATGCCGTGTTTTGGTTGAGGACGCGTTAAACAAAGCTCTGATGCGGTAACTCGCAAAGTCAAATTTTGATTATTAGTTTCCAATGCAAAATTGAATGAGCTTTCTTTTGGTGGGCTTGTTTTCTCGTAGTTTTTATGTAACTGGCTCTACGGAGCGTTTTAAAACTGTAATCACCTTGGACGAGCTCTTAACTTGACATTGGTGAGACTATGGGGTATTATTTACAACCTATCTCATGCCGTATCCCATGTAATAGTGCTAAAATTGAAAAAATAAAGCCAACTCTCTCCCTAATGCCTTCATTCATTCATTGTTACTTACTTAATCATGAAATAATCCACGTGGACCTTGGGCAGCACATAAGACCGAGTTCATTCATTCTGCCCTTCCGTTTTCCCCCACAAAAACCAAGCCCAAACTTGTTACCTCATAAAAAGGAATCCTTTTTATTATCTCCTTGGGTGTGTCCGACTACAAAATCCTCTCTTTATATGTAGTGAAACATGGAAATGGTTATCATTTATTTATGAAATTGGCCTAAATCTTTGTTGTTTTATTCTTTTCGAGATGAAAGCCCATGAGGTCTGTTCACAGCGTCATTCAAACACCAAATAGAGCTGCCTACCATTACAGGAACCTATGTTTTATTACGTTTTTTTAAAACTTGATTACGGGCATACTGACATTTTCTGCTTCCTTTTAAAGTTCTTTGCCTCTTTTATATCTTCTTCCCACTTTCTCCGAGGTCTGCCTTTTGGTCTTTTATCTTGGGTTTTAGCACTGTATACTGATTTTAGGTATTCTATAAATATAAAATAAAACATTGTCCAAAATCATTGCTGTTTGGTGAAAGATTTGGCTAAACAACAGCAGACTACTATTATTGCGTATTCTCTGACTGCCGAACTAAAGTTTACCAATCGTATCAACATTTCGGCCATTAGGGCTTGATTTATCAAGGTCATTTCAAGAATGATGAGGGAATAAGTTTGTTTACCCTGAGGCACAAGGGGTAGCGTGCAGTAGAGCTCAGACATGAAGTGTGATTTTGACAGCATTTTAGAGTGTTTGTAGATCTAAGGAGAAAGTCTAGTTACGCCTAGATTCTAGTTCTAGAATCTAGATTTCTCTATGATGTTTTAGATTGCTAGAAACTTTTAAAATTCTGTCTCCTTCTATTACAGCTCTAGATAAGTTTTCGATAAACTTCTCAAGCTTAGCTTATCTTACTGCAGGCCCTATCATCAGTATTGTTTTAACCCTTTTGTGTTCACATTAAGCAGCGGCCATGTTGCTCTGTACGTTCAACTTCCTCTCCGCTGTGGCAACCTTGTTTGTTTACATTTTTCTGACTTCCTGCCAGTTGATCTTCACAAAGAATGCGGATCGGTCTGCACTTTCGCACTATTAACCTTAGTTGATCACATGAAACAGCCTTGAAATTTAATCTTGTATTCTATTCTAAATTTAGAACAATATTATCATTTATGTGACCAATTAGAGCTAACAAAAAAAGTGGTGTGTCACTTGTCGGTTTCTGTCTAATGTTGGCCTGTATTAGCAGGTGTGTCGGTTTCTGTCTAATGTTGGCCTGTATTAGCATTGTCGGTTTCTGTCTAATGTTGGCCTGTATTAGTGTCGGTTTCTGTCTAATGTTGGCCTGTATTAGCAGGTGTCGGTTTCTGTCTAATGTTGGCCTGTATTAGCAGGTGTCGGTTTCTGTCTAATGTTGGCCTGTATTAGCAGGTGTCGGTTTCTGTCTAATGTTGGCCTGTATTAGCAGGTGTCGGTTTCTGTCTAATGTTGGCCTGTATTAGTCTAATGTTGGCCTGTATTAGCAGGTGTCGGTTTCTGTCTAATGTTGGCCTGTATTAGCAGGTGTCGGTTTCTGTCCCTTTGAACTTTCAGCAGGATTTTTACATACGTGTCATTTTTGTCTAATGTTGGCCTGTCTGTTTAAATGTTTAAACATTTTTTTCTGTTTATGTATTTTTTACTAGCAAAGTCATCAGCCAAGCAAGAGACAATTGTTCCAGGTGTCAACAATGCTGGAAACATGAGGCCACGAGTCAAAGGAGGCAAAACAAAGGAAGTCAGAGCTTATGTTCCTATAAAGCAACCGGTTGTAGAGACGACAGATTCACACGGAAATAAAACATCTGTTGGAATGATGTCTGATGTAAGTATCATCTTGAAAATTTTGTTAGACGTCAATAAATATCATCACCATGTTTTAAATCTACTTTACCAAATATTTTAATTCATGTCAATGTATACTTTTATAATTTTATTCAATTTTTTTATTTAAGAATACAGTTGTCAAGCTGTGGTATGAACTTTTACATCCTTTGCCTGTCATATCAGGCTGTCTTGAAGTGAATTTAACACACTTTTCCATTTCATTTTACATTCTGCTTGCCGTAGGTTTCAAATTTAAGAATGTTTACTCCTATCAATTCTTCAAACTGATTTATTTTTCAATTGTTGTAGAGACATTTTAATATTTTTTTACTGTACAGACTAAGTTTATCTTTGGGTTTTTGGTAAGATTTTAAATTTAGCCCGACTGCCCTATAAAAAGCCAACGGAAGTGCATAGAGTATAGAGTGTTGTGATCTGCACATGGAACCTTCTTTTTATTGTCTATCCTGGTGGGATTAGGTGTCGACCCATCTACCTCGATCAGATTGTGTGTGTGGGGGGGGGGTAGATTTTACTTGAAAAAACTCAAGAACCCACAACCTTTTGGTTGAGATGCTGACACCTTGCCTCTGGACCTCGGAGTCCCCAGTCAATCAAGACAGGAGTATTTATCTTATGTAGATCTTATGGAAAGAAGAAATGTTACCTTTTTTGTAGTGCATAGAGATGAACTCTGAGTGTAGAAGTGATCAGTAATAATGACAAACAGAAGTTTTGAAAGATTTTTTTCATTTGCATTTATCTCTCTTTTTTGTTAACTTTGCAAACTCATGAAAACAATGCGAGTAAAATGAACAAATATTGAAAGGTTGTCCAAGTAAGTGTTATACATTGAATTTAGAATCATAGAGGGGTATAAAATGTCTGCGAACTATGTTAATTAATAAAGTTTGAACATATGCAGACATTGTCGGTGAAACACACAAGTCTAGAATTTATGGGATATGCGATTTGTCTTTCAAATGCTTACATGCAACCTTCTTTCGTGTCTTTACAAATATTGGAGGACTTGATCCAATAGAAAAGGCTTCAGTTACGAACATGATCTAAACACAGATTTCCTTGACTTATTTGTTTAAATCTTTCAAACAGTTCAACTCCAGAGTCAATTTTGCACACAACTGTTATTTGTTTCCATTTACTACATTCTAACATTAGGACCGACTAGCTTATTGGCGCCATATGCAGGAGGTGATTATTATCATCTGTTTTGCTTCACACTGTAGAAAAGGGATAGGTTCGAGCTTTATAGGTCGTGATGGCCTTGAAGAACGTGACTCTTTTTCTTTTCTTTCGCTAAATTTTAAAGATGATAAACGTTATTAAATTGTAATCCCCAAGGCGTAACTTAGTGTTTGCAGCCCTGCTCGAGGATTTATAAGGTTTTCTGCTTCTGAAAAATGTTGTTGCCCGGACTTATTCGCGTGTTTAGACAGTGTTTATATTTTTTATAGTCTCTATCATTGAATGAGTAAAAATTTAAAGATTTGGATTAAAGAAAGTCAACAAAAAATTGAATTGTTGAACTATTTACATTGGCAAACAAATTTTTGTAAAGTAAAAATGGGATATGTAAACAAAGACATTAAATAAGATCCTATTGAAAGCAATAGGATATATAAGAAGAGGATACCTTGGTTTCCTTTGCTCATATGAGTTTTTAGAAGCTAAAATTTTCAGTGGGGTTTGGCAAACAAGATTGTTTTTCAGTATTGTAAAAATCAGTACTGAGTAACACCCTTTAGATTTAAGGGGCGTCCTACAATTTTCACTTTTTCGAATGCATTTTTTAAGATCCTATTGTAAAAATGTTTGGGAAAATTATTCAATAGGATATATTTTGAAAATTTAAAATCTTAAAATCTCAAAAGTAGGGCAGAGGATACCTTGGTTTCCTTTGCTCATATGAGTTTTTTGAAAATAAAATATTTCTCAGTGAGGTTTGAAGCCTTATTTTCTCTCTCTCTTCCCACCAAGATTGTTTTTCAGGCTTTATTGTGAATGTTTGTTATGTTTGGGAAAAATTATTGATTTGCCATGAATCTAGTTCTTTTTCAGACATATTCTTTAAACCCTTAAATAGGAGTAAGACTGGTTTTTAAATGTGTAAAATAAACCAGTGAAAATCTCTAGTTCCCAATAACAGATACTAGTCTAGCTGTGTACTCTTTAATACTTTCTGAGATTTTATTTAAATTCAAAATTGGCCAGAGTCTTTTCAGTTTTTCAACTGATGTACTCGATTCTAAAGATGCATTCTACAGGAAATGGGTATTAACAAACTGATTTCAATATTAGGGCTAAATTAAGTGTTGCTGGCAGTCATTGGTCAGTAAGTGTTTTGGAATTACTACATGATTATTAGAAGAAGCCATCTTGTGCGCTATGATTCCTTCCTACCTTGGTCTGGGCCACATATTCATATATATATATTGGTGTCTTTGATATTTTGACGAAAGTGGGCAAACTCAAGTTACCCTTTTTTAAAAGAATATTCATTTCTGTTGATATGAATTGAGCAGACATAAAGGTCCGTTTTTATTTGTCCATTGAACTCGTTAATAAGTAAACCATATTTTTGTATTTTTCTTTTCATTTCTTTTTCTTTGGTATCCTTCTTGATGTCCACTTTTACTGTCAAATATTTTCTAAGATAGATTAACATCCTTTTTTATTGTTTTCTTTTTTTTAGCAAAGAGAACTAACAATGTTTTACACTTATTCAGATATCAACTATTGAGACAGACATATCCAATTTGAGAAACAAGCAGGTTTCACTACGAGATCTCTGTGTAGAAGACAAAAAGAGAGTTGCCAATCTGATCAAAGAATTGGCCAGGTAAAATTTTATTTCTGAAAGTAACAAGCTTTTTTTCTGCTCTGCCCTGAAAGACTTGATAACCTTTGAAGGAAAGGGCTTTAAGAGTTGAAAAGTGAAAATGTGTAGCAGCCAAAAATTAAAATTTTCTCACCCTTAGATATGCCCTAGACTGTTCCCAATATTTTGAGGAGATGACATAATATTTGTCTGCATAAAAATGTTTCTCAGACTTGTATTTGATATTGGCTCAGGATTACAAGCACATCGTTAGCTCAGAGTTATTTTGTTCTAACTAGTCACATGAACTAGTTTTAAGGGGAAAAAGATTCTTAAGTGCTCAACTCAGAGAAAGTCTGAAGTAAAGACAAAATGCAAATGAAATTTGTGGCAAACATAGACTGATATAAGTTACAATGTTCTGGAGGCTCACCAGAACTGTGAATCTGAGGATGATTTGATTTTCAATCCAAAACCGTCACATGTGTAGTCAGGACAATATTATTTAACAACCTTTATTGCTCTTTATCTTACAACAGGGTAGTTGATGAAAAAGACAACGCAGAGCAGAATCTTGCATCTGAACGAGATCACTATCAAGAACAAATTCTTAAACTGGTTGAACAGCAGGAAACGATTCTGAAAGAACGTGAAGGTACACATTTCCCATAAATATATTATGAAGAAGAGAAAAGCTTAAGTGACTCAACCCTAACATCAATATTTTCAAGTATGGCTTTCATCGTGCTTCTTCGAGGCATTGGTAGTCGAGTGGATAGGCTGCCGGACTTTGGATCATGAGGTTTGAATGTTTGAATACCACTCAGGAAGTTTGAATGTTTGAATACCACTCAGGAGGTTTGAATGTTTGAATACCACTCAGGAGGTTTTGAATGTTTGAATACCACTCAGTTTGAATGTTTGAATACTCAGGAGGTTTGAATGTTTGAATACCACTCAGGAGGTTTGAATACCACTCAGAGGTTTGAATACCACTCAGGAGGTTTGAATGTTTGAATGCCACTCAGGATGGAATTTTGAATGTTTGAATGCCACTCAGGAGGTTTGTTTGAATACCACTCAGAATGTTTGAATGCCACTCAGGATGTTTGAATGTTTGAATGCCACCAGGAGGTTTGAATGTTTGAATACTCTCAGGAGGTTTGAATGTTTGAATGCCCCAGGAGGTTTGAATGTTTGAATGCCACTCAGGAGGTTTGAATGTTTGAATACCACTCAGGAGGTTTGAATGTTTGAATGCCACTCAGGAGGTTTGAATGTTTGAATGCCACTCAGGAGAATGTTTGAATGCCACTTGAAATGTTTGAATGAAATACCACTCAGGAGGTTTGAATGTTTGAATACCACTCAGGAGGTTTGAATGTTTGAATACCACTCAGGAGAATGTTTGAATGTTTGAATACCACTCAGGAGGTTTGAATGTTTGAATACCACTCAGGAGGTTTGAATGCCAGGAGGTTTGAATGTTTGAATACCACTCAGGAGGTTTGAATGTTTGAATGCCACTCAGGAGGTTTGAATACCACTCAGGAGGTTTTTGAATGTTTGAATGCCACTCAGGAGGTTTGTTTGAATACCACTCAGGAGGTTTGAATGTTTGAATACCACTCAGGAGGTTTGAATGTCAGGAGGTTTGAATGTTTGAATACCACTCAGGAGGTTTGAATGTTTGAATACCAGAGGTTTGAATGCTTTACTCAGGAGGTTTGAATGTTTGAATACCACTCAGGAGGTTTGAATGTTTGAATACCACTCAGGAGGTTTGAATGTTTGAATGTTTGAATACCACTCAGGATGTTTGAATGTTTGAATACCACTCAGGTTTGAATGTTTGAATACCACTCAGGAGGTTTGAATGGAGGTTTGAATACCACTCAGGATGTTTGAATGTTTGAATGCCACTCAGGAGGTTTGAATGTTTGAATCAGGAGGTTTGAATGTTTGAATACCACCAGGAGGTTTGAATACCACTCAGGAGGTTTGAATGTTTGAATACCACTCAGGAGGTTTGAATGTTTGAATACCACTCAGGAGGTTTGAATGTTTGAATGTTTGAATACCACTCCAGGAGGTTTGAATGGAGGTTTGAATAATACTCAGGAGGTTTGAATGTTTGAATACCACTCAGGAGGTTTGAATGTTTGAATACCACTCAGGAGGTTTGAATGTTTGAATACCACTCAGGAGGTTTGAATGTTTGAATACCACTCAGGAGGTTTGAATGTTTGAATACCACTCCACCAGGAGGTTTGAATGTTTGAATGCCACTCAGGAGGTTTGAATGTTTGAATGTTTGAATGCCACTCAGGAGGTTTGAATGTTTGAATGCCACTCAGGAGGTTTGAATGTTTGAATGCCACTCAGAGGCCCAAATTGTTTTGGCCCTCCTGTCACAAAATGAGTAGCCAGGTCAATTCAAACTTGGTGAAAGTAAAGGTGGTGTGGAAATTAATGACTAATTACCTCATTGTGCCTAGATAAATCAGGACTCTACCCCTGGTTATCGTACGCTCAACTCTGAGCTATGAACTTACTTTACTTTACTTTTTTTTATATAGAGAAATTGAAATAGATTTGATTATTGTCTGTTTCAAATTTTTACAAGTAATTAAGAGTTGTTTCAACTCATAAGACTAGTTTTAACGAAATACAAAACGTCGATGTAATTCTCTAAACGTTTATATCCTGATTTTTTGGTAACATGTTTTTTCGCTTTTTCCGCCATAGAAGGGCATCCCCGACCTTGTATGTGACACATAGAATTATCTGACCAGCAGAAATTATGTTTTCATTCGTATTCTCCAAATATGGCTTTCAATTGATTGTATTTTTATGAAACTCTAGACGTCTATGTCAAGAGTGAGGCGTGCGTGTGTGATCTATGTGGTTAGAGTATAAAAACTTAGGTCTTCTTCTTGTAGTATGACGGCGTAGATCTGACTTACGCGGTTATAGAAATTGGGTAGACACCCTAGGATGTGGGTGTACACGAATATAGGTTCATTTCCTGACCCCGAGTGATGATCAAGAAATGTGCTATTGACTTACGTGATTAGAACTTTCAAAAATAAGGCATCTATGCACACAAGTCCATTTTCTACGCTTATTTAAAATGTATTGCTATGAAACTTATTTCTGGGCATAGGCATGATATATTAATAAAATTACTGTAAAACACACATTTTCAGTAATGTAACGAAATATTAATTAGTTTTTTGTTTCTCCTGTAAAATTTTACTCAGCCGATTTACGTGGCTAGAGAATTACACAGACGAAATATAAAATGTGGAAGGAAAAGAAATTAAATCAAGTGCACAGTGGCAAATTGCTCAATGCCAGGAGAGAAGAGGAAGTAAATTTATAGATATATCAAGTTTTCACTCCATGTTGGTAAGACAAATTGTCAGTTTTAATTAGGTGTTTTCAGTTTTCTTTTCTTTAGGGTATTGTGTCTTCTTGAAGTGTGCAGTTCCTTGAGAATATTTGTAGTTTTGAGAACTTACACTATTTTTTTTCTCTCCATGTTTTCTTTCTGAAGGAAAAACGTTATCAGAAGCAGCCTTGCTTCTATCTCTGTATTTTATACCATTGAGAGTGCAATGGTGTAGAGGTTGGGGGTCTTAGCTGCCTTCTTTGGAATTAGGTTTAAAACTCCAGTATTCTTGCATGAACCGTTTACCTCAAATCTGATTTAGGTGGTGGTGGTGGGGGAGGGGGGGTAATTCTCTTCTTTTATGGGAGAATGTGTTGAGGAGACTAAAATAATGTGCAGCGAAAGGTGACATTTTAGCATCATTGTCATCTCTTTCTTTTTATTATCCAGATGTTCAATCTAAACTCCTAGAATATCAAAATCTCATCGTCAAACTTCAGCAGGAGCAGCAGCTTCATCATTTGCGGCAGCAGCAAGAAAAACAACGCAAACTGCAGCACAGAAGTCCTGTAAGCATGTGCTCTAATATAATACTGTTATATCATGTAGATTGCAGCAGTTTTCTTCTTCATTCATCATAATCATGACTAAGATAAGGGTCCATCAGAAATTTATCTTACTACAAATAATGGTAAATCTAAGGCTAAGCCATTATATATATTATCATAGCTGCCAATCAGTACAAAATCATGTTCATGATGTATTTTTGGCTTTGAGTCTGTAAGTCTTACCTTGAAAAGTATGTGTTTGAAGGTTGACTAGTTATTTTAAAGAAATCATAAGTTAACTGCAGAGACTCAGAGGAGAGATTGGTATGAAAATCTGGAGACGTCATTTTGAGATTGCAAAACTGTCATCCGATTGCGCCAGAAAAGCCTGCAATCGACGGAATTTGTCTTATTTACCGTAAAGGGGGTAATTCAAATTAGAGTTATCAATGTTTTCAGGAATGTTACGGGCTGTCGTGCAAATTGCAGTTAGTTTGCGCAGTCAGGGTCTGTTTTTCGACCTGAAAAGGTTGGCAAGTATGTATTACGCTTTTGTCAAATTTTCAAATCCTGTTTCACTTTTCACCAGGGGAAGGAGACAAGGATGGATATCAAGCCGATGTCTCCCAAAGGAACCAAGGATGAGAAAAACTCCCATTCACAGAGAAAAATCAGTTCACATGGACGTAGGCCAGCGCTGCTGAAGAGGTTAACCCCAAGCCACTGTCGAATCCAGGCCCGGGAATCAAAGAAGACGAAGACAGTGATGAGGAGGACGATAGATCTGAGGAAGGTAGCTGATGTATTTCACATCGATTGCAGTTGGTTTTATTGAATTGTAAATTATCTGTTGATATTTTGTCTCTAGGTGGGCGTCGATATCCAAATGGTTAGGCTGCCGAATTTGGGATCAGGATATCCCGGGTTTGAATCATAGGAAAAGCTAAGTCCGATGTTGTGCGAATTTGGGATCAGGATATCCCGGGGTTTGAATCATAGGGAAAAGCTAAGTCCGATGTTGTGCCGAATTTGGGTTCAGGATATCCTGGGGTTTGAATCATAGGAAAAGCTAAGTCCGATGTTGTGCGAATTTGGGTTCAGGATATCCCGGGGGTTTGAATCATAGTAAGTCCGATGTTGTGCGAATTTGGGTTCAGGATATCCCGGGGTTTGAATCATAGGGAAAGCTAAGTCCGATGTTGTGCCGAATTTGGGTTCAGGATATCCTGGGGTTTGAATCATAGGAAAAGCTAAGTCCGATGTTGTGCCGAATTTGGGTTCAGGATATCCCGGGTTTGAATCATAGGAAAAGCTAAGTCCGATGTTGTGCCGAATTTGGGATCAGGATATCTCGGAATCATAGGAAAGCTAAGTCCGATGTTGTGTTCCTTGGGAAAGACATTTCCACGGTTTGATTATCCCCACTTCACCCAGGTGCAAGTGGATACAAGGACTAGCTTCGGTAGTAAATACCTCATCAGACTAGCTTTATGTCCAGGTTGTGGTGATTATTACCACCTGCTCCACTTCAGGAAAGCTAATATAGAGACCGGATAAGCTCAGGCTCTACATGCCATAATGGCCTTGAGGAAACTTTGCCTTTTGACTCTGTCTTTAGAGTCAAGTTAACTTCCTCCTTTCAACTTTGAATCATAGAAATTGTCCCTTACAGTGTCTGATGCGGTCATATTGTTTGTTTGTTTGTTTGTTTGTTTGTTTGTTTCATGACAATGAATTGAACCAACCATCAACTGCATGTTATATCCCATGGGATGTTGCATGGCTGTGAACTCCTCTGAACGTCACTTTGTCTTGTGACATGTTTCCTGCCTTTGTTATTTTTTCTTTCTAATTGCTGCCTGGCCTGGAAATCTCTCTTCTTTGTCTTCTGACATGTTTCCTCTGGTCCCCCCTGGCCCCCTCTTCTTCTACCTTCTGTATGACTTTCCTCTGGTCCCCCCCCCCCCCCCCCCCAGTAATTTCACCATCCAGAATCAACCTTTTTTTAGGCTTTCATGTTGACTTGATGTGGCTAAAGTGTTCTAGCTGTTGAGTTTTAACTAAACTTCTGACCATCCTTCATTTACTTGCAACTCTTCTCTTCTTATTTATTTTTTTGTGCTCGGGCCATGACATTTCTTTAGCATGTCATTTCAAAAGAAATTAACAATTTGATAATATTGTGTTGTATAGAAATAGCTTAATTAGGAGAATGCATTATAGAATTGCAATTTGAAACAATATTTCCATATCTCATTTTGCTTACATGTAGTTTTGCTAACACTAAGATATGATTATATCCTTGTTTGTTAATACCTGATTTGTTTGGATGTTCACTTTATGAGCCACAAATAAGGTAGTTCTAAGAGTGCGAGACCTGTAGCTTAACTTGTTTATCTTTTGATTCTATCAAAAGTTAATTCCATAATTATCTTACGAGGTCATGAGAAGTGAAAAGCTGACGATTTGTCAACAATTTGATTACGGTACTTGTTTGAGTTCATTCCCGTTAGTGATTTGCAAGTGTGGACTTCCACATGCTGTCCTGCCTAAATCATTAATCACATAGTTTAATATAAATGATTCCCAGTTTTGAATTCTCATATCTATGAAACTTCTTCTGTCATTCATTTCCAGGGGATGAAAGTCAGACTCCGGTGGAGTTGCCATCCCAGAATTTATACATGGATGTCCTTGATGAGAGTGATGTAGAGGAATTTTCCACACAGGCTCTCCCAGGACTCTCCCCACCATCACAGGAAGTGAGATCTAAACACATGTTGTACCGTCCATTTACGGCCATGATTGACCAAGAGCTTGCCCGACAGCAAGCTGCATTGACTGCGGCCGGCTTTGTCTCTGAAGACCGTGACATCAGACAAAGAAAAGAACAAACTCGTAAAGGGAATGCTGATTTCAGCTGTTCGAATGGTGAAGCCTCTCCAAGCCATATACAAAAATCATCATCATCCCAGTGGTTAGAAAAGCCAAGCAGCAAAGGAAGAAGTCCCAATGATGAAGAAGAGAGAGAATTTCATTACAACAAGATGTCCGAAGGTGTGCTTGACACAAATTTCATATTACCATCCCAGGCTTTAGTTAGTCCCGAGAAGGTGGCTATTTTTAGTCGATTCATGGACAGTCAATCCCATAATTTACACGGTCCAGATCAAGTAGGTGAAGAAAAAGCGGGAAGGGACACAAGGAAAGAAAGAAAGGAGAAGGCCTCTGACTTGAAGGAAAGACGGAGGCAAAAGAAGAAAAAACGTCCACCACCAGCTTTCGGAGGTTTTCACCCACCCGTCATGTCGAGCACTCAGAAAAGTTCGGAATTTGGAGATTTCGTCGACTCGTCAATAAACTCGGAGAGGAAACTGGTCGCAGCGAGCGAACAGCAGCCAGAAGCTGAAGAAAATGTTTGCGATGATGACAGCGAAATTGGCAGTGCAAATGTTGATGGCGAGAGACCAGGAAGAAGGCGTCACGGTGAGAACTCTGATCATGAACGTGGCGGTCGTGACAGAAAGAATGGCAAGGGTAGCAGTAGTGGTAAAACGACGAAGATGAGTAAAAAGAAAGGAAAAGCAAGAGTGGAATTCTCAGACGTGGCTTCTGTGGGCACAGACTGTCAGTTTGATGCTTCAGACGGTGACAGACGTCTTGGCGTGGATCCTGATTATCTTTCCTATTACAAAAAGGTAAGAGTCATCCAAGTTTTGACCCCTCAGCTGCTCAGGAAACAAAACATAGATTAGCAGTGAGTAAAGTAAAGTTCCTTTCCAGGCCGTCGCCGCACACAGAGCCGGAGCTTATCCCGTTTTCAATAGCGTGAATCGGAACAGGTCACAATAATCACCTCCTGGCCAGGTTGCTAGTCTTACGCAGAGTTTTACTGCCAAGCTAGTGCTTGTACCCCTTTGAGGCGGCTGGGTAAAGTTGGAAAAATGCGTGCTAAGTATCTTTCCCCAAGGAATACAACATCACACTTAGCTTTGCTAGGATTCGAACTCGGGACCTCACGATCCCCAGTTTGGCAGCCTAACTGCTTGGCCATCCATGCCACACATACAGTGCTGAGGAGAAATTGAAGGTTTTACCTTTGAAGGGATGTTATTCAAACCATATGCAGGTGTCTTATGCAGTTATGTCCTTACACCACTGAACGAACCTATTGAAACACATTGCGTCATAAGCCTGTAAATTCTACTGATACATGGCATATAGCAAGCACAAACTTGCCCGTAGAATTTACGGGCACATGACAACAAGGGGTTAAACATATTTATGTACAATATAAATGAGCATGTTACAGCGCATGTGATATCAAGTATGATTATGTGAGGGAGTCGGAGTACTCAATACTGAAGGTATACAGGGTTTTTGAACTAACGACTAGAAATCAATGGATTAATAACAATAAAGAGTTTCGTCAATTGCAGGCAAACAGTCTTTGTTTTTTGCAATAAATTCAAATAATTCTTCATACAAATGTCGATACAACAAGACTCTATATTAAAGCAATCTATTTCAAAACCATTATGTTAAATATGGTAGTCCTAGGCGCAGTGGTTTGGATGTGTTGCTATGCTCAAATTAAAAGACAGTTGGCTCCCTATATAAAGGTTTTATGATATGGAATATTATAATTATTTACTGGCGTCAGTCGATTATCCATTCCCCTGTCTGCACAATGAAATGTCTGCTGCAACGCCAGCTAAAAGCATTGATTTAGTAAATGTTTCCTTTTTTCAAGATTTGGTCAGTTTCATATCTTATTCATAAAACGCCATACATTCCCCTCTTGTTTTTCCTACAGCTGTCAGGAAGTGAGAGGAAGAAAGAATTATTGAAGCAAAGATCCAGGCTCTTGGAAGAACAAAACAAGCTCAAAAAGATATTAGAAGAACAGGACAATAAATTGATGGTAATTTTTGTCATGTTTATATTTCGGGGAAAAACTTGAGCGTTGCTTGATACTGATAGTATTTGCTATGTTGACGATAATAATAATATGATGATAGTAGGGAGAGTAATAACAGTTGTAAAGATAGCGATTACGAAGATAATAAAATCAATGTTTATGATGATGATAATATGACAAAAAAATATGGAAACAGCTTACAGTATACTCATTTTAATTTCTGCCCATTTCAAAGATAAACAAATGTGTATTTTTTTTCTTTCTATTTAAATTTTTTAAATTATTATTAGTGTTGGCATCATTTTTATTAATATTGTTAGCATCTTTATTATTAATAATGATAATAATAAAGTTTATTTATGTAATTATTTTTATACTAAAGTCTTAAGCATTATTTTTATTAATTTTATTTATTATTGTTATTGTTTTTTATTATTATTATTATTATTATTATTATTATTATTATTATTATTATTATTATTATATTATTTTTATTATCATCACTGTTATTAGTGTTGGCATCATTACTATTATTACTATTATTATTATTAGTACTAGTGTCAGTATTATTAGTATTATTCAGTAGAAGTAGTAGTAGTAATAGTAGTAGTAGTATTTTTATTATAATTATTCATATTATTATTATAATTCATATTATTATTATTATTATTATTATTGATACTATTATTATTATTATATTATTATTATAAGTAGTAGTAATTTTAGTAGTAGTAGTAATAGTAGTTGTAAAAGTAGTAGTATCATTATTGTTAATCTTGTTACGGTGTCCCCAAAGGTGAGACAAGCAGAAGCTGCTGCCAAAATGGAAACAGTGCACGGATTCAGTGAGGAAGACACAGACTAGCTCGAGGGTGAGATTTACTTTTCGTTTTGCTCGTTTCTTCTCACTGACGTAGTATACATCTATCATCTTTAGTAGAAGGCCATGCTCGGTAAAATTGCATCTTGTCGCCATTTTAACAGCACATTTGATATGATGACATTGATTTCTATTTGGTTTTATCACATTAGTTAATGTTGCATCAATGGCTCAGTGGTTAATAATAATGATAATAAAAGTAATATAATGATAATAATAGTGTACACTTGTAGAGCACTAGCACCTCAAGTACTATAGAGTAAAGATAGTTGTTACATCACAACAAGCATACAATTAATCAATTTAATCCAAACTCAGTTTACAATTGTGAGTTTTCAGTCTTGCCTTAAGTTTTTTTCCAGAGATTTTGAATTCCTGACATCAAAAGGCAGATTGTTCCAAATTGAGAGACCGGAAAATGAAAAAGTTTTTTTTCACCTGCATTAAATTTTACCTGAGGATTTCCAAATCTAGTACATCCATTTTTACCTGTTTCATTTCAAATTATAGAAACTGGATAAGCGCTGGCTCCTTGGGTTGTTACGGTCATGAAGAAACCTACATTACGTTAATTAACGTAAATCTCTTAAGAACTAATTTGAGATTGTAAAACATTGTTGCTTTGTACTAGTACTACAGCAATGAGGAATTTATCTTTTTTTACCTTCGTTTTCCCCTTTTAGAAAATGCAAAATTCCTTAGAGAAATGGAAAATAAGACTAGCTGAAAAAGAGGAGGCTGTCAAAAGAGAGCGGAACTTTTGCAACAAAAACGGAAAAATCAACTTGATCAACGTATCCACGATGTACCATCCATTGAATCAGGCAAGTATGATTTGATGGACATGATGTGTTGGGTTGGGTTATAAATGGCTTGCACAACGTGTTGGTTTTATTTTAAATAATTTTTACTGGCTGATATGTTTAACTTCATGTTGTATGAAGAGCCTGATGCCTGCAATCAATTTTTGTCGTTAATTAGGCAGTATGACACTTGAAATTGATATTAAAAGAAAAGCATAGCTATATAGCTATCAACCAACTACGTACTGAAAAACATATGGCACAGAAAAGATGTAATCAAGGAGCAAAAGAATTGCACTGTATGAAGCATTTGCCTTACCAATGCTACTATAGAACAGCGAAAAACTTGGGGTCTTACTGGAAAGAACTTTAAAAATCTGGACGCAATACATACAAAAGCACCTCAGGAACTTACTGGCATCCATGGGCCAGAAAAACATCAGCAACCAAGGTCTGTATGATGGTTGCAAAATTAAACCAACAAGTCATAGAATAAAATGAGCAGAGATGGAAATTACTCTGGCACATACTAAGAAGAAAGGACACGTTCCAACCCAAACAGCAGTGCACGTGTATTTTGAGAAGTCTGGAGACGCCATTGTGAGTACACAAAACTACCATCGTACTTTGCACGAAATGCCATAGATCAGCAGACTTTGTGCTTTTGCACGGTAAACCTGTTGTTTAGGGTCCTCATCAATTCTTGGCGGCCATTTTGGATTTTATAGATTTCCGGAAGAAAAGAGCGGTATAGACGTTTGGAAGATTATCGAAAGTACGAAAACAACGATACTCACATTTAATGCAGTCGGTACTGACTGCGAATTGCCGTCAGAAACGCCGAGAAGATGCTTTCGTTGTCTCTGTGAGCATTTCTCCACATAAATTCCGCCAAGTAGGTGGGGAAAAGCTCCTCTGTTGTCCCAAATCGATGGCGCACGAGCCTTTTCAGTCTCATCCACAGATTTTCGATGGTCTGGGTGTGGACAGTGTCGTCCTCTGGGTCCACGAAATTTTCCGTGTGGTTGACGGCATCGTGCATATAAATGCCGCCCCTGACATTCCCCAGGCGACCGTAGGCACGCCAGGAATCAGAAATTATTCTGGTTCCCGGAAGAATATGTTCCTCCACCAGGGCTGTCAGCGTTGCTGCCGTCCTGTCCTCCACTTCCACAAGGAAACAACGTCCGCTCTCCCTCTCCACTCCTCCAAACACCCAGCGACCGTCCCTCACCTGATCTCTGTTGTACTTCCTCTTGAAAAAATAGGACTCGTCGATCTCGACGATGACGGGCTCCCCGTTACCGTCCATACCACCAATTTCTGGTCGGTTTTGCGCAAGCCACTCCACGCAAACGTCCCTGAAAAAATTACACCAATCGACTATGGTGTGGGATTCGTTTGTTAAAAGCGCTTCGTGCGCGAGGTCCTGCTGGGACAGGTTCCTGCACCAGCAGTACATCAGTACAATAATTTGCCACAGGTGAAGGTGGCTCCTGGCAAAAAAAGAGCCGCCCCGGACCGACGAGCGAACATTGCATTTAGAGCAAGCCCAGCGGTGTCCGTCAATTATCTGGGCGTATGCCCGTAACGTGCATCGTAGGCCGCAATTATAACATACATAAAAATTCCTCACCAGGCCCCGTTTTGCTAGCCACTGGAGGCATTGCAGGGGATCTTGCTGTGGGATCTGCACTCCCAGGTCAAGAAAACGCCAGTTTTCTGCGTTGACAGCCTGCGGCGTCAAAATTTCTGCAGGATCTACTATATGCGTAGCCGCAGCTCTTCCTCTTGGCATCTTTATTAATATTTTTGGACGATTTCGTCGAAAAAAAGTAGAAATCTTGGTTAATATTGACGAAGATTTGATAACCGTGATTGTTCAATCAGAGGCACAAAAAGTCGTCTGCTAAAAACCGTCAAATTTGACGGTTTCGATACGAAAGTAATCGGTTACTCGATACCCTAAATACAAAACAAAAACTACGATAAGAAACGAAATGGCCGCCAAGAATTGATGAGGACCCTAAACAACAGGTTTA
>JAXRKP010000298.1:332500-368594 GCA_037039925.1 Doris montereyensis | reverse complement strand
AGATTAGATAAATAGATAGATAGATAGATAGATAGATAGATAGATAGATAGATAGATAAATAGAGATGATTAATATATAGATGATAGATATATATACAGGTAAATAGACCGATATATTTATAGATTGATAGATGGATAGATAGATATATAGATAGATTGATAGATAGATAAATAGATAGATAGATAGATAGATAGATAGATAGATAGATAGATAGAAGATAGAATAGATATACATGTAAATAGGACCGATATATTTATAGATTGATAGATAGATAGTTAGATTGATAGATAGATAGATAGGTAGATGAATAGATAGATAGATAGATAAATAGTTAGTTAGATTAGATAGATAGATAGATAGATAGATAGATAGATAGATAGATAGATAGATAGATAGATAGATAAATAGATAGATAATTAGATACATAGATAGATAGATAGATAGATATAGATAGATAGACAGATAGATAGATGAATGAGATAGATAGATAAATGGATAGTAAAATAGATAGATAGATAGATATAGAAGTATATAGAATAGATAGATTTATAAATAGATAGATAGATAGATAAATAGAGCAATTATTTATATATATATATTTTGTCGCCGTTTCAATGGCTCTCTCGGAGCTCAAACCACCAAAGTCCCATTATAAAGAAACCAAATTAATAATCCCCGAGAAAAAGACTTATATGAGTTTACGAAGTTCGCCTCCAATCCGATTATCGAATCCCTTACCTCATCCTTCCAACTAATGTTCACAGCGCCGTTACAAACAAAGGTCTGTGTGACGTCATCAATGCCAACGATGGAAAACACCTGGAAAGAGACTGTGACGGACACTGGCTTGGACTGGTCATTGATGGGCCGGACTTCGGTGTGGTACACGTCACGGACAGTAAGTCTTTGAAAAGCTGGTGAGTGGAGTTATAATCCTGCCCATGCACTGGCCATGGCACCAGTGTCAACACTGTCAATACCAAGTGGTATCGATACCACATTCTGATTGCTCAGTGGTACAGTTGTGTTTTTATTTTATTTGATTTACCCACATCCACAATTTAAGGTGATCTCGGGGTTTTTAGTAGGATTTTAATTTTGCTCGGTCTGCCCTGTAAATAGCCAAGGTATCTTTAACTTGCACTGTGTTGCTATTTGTACACGGGGCCTCTTTTTTATCGTCCGTCTCCGATGGGACTAGGTGTCGATCCATCTACCTTGATCAGGAATGTAGTTTTACTTAAAGATATACGAAAAGGTTGCTGTGGAAGAAAACACAGAATTATGGTTGTATATTATAGTTTGGGTGGGGATGGAGGGGGGGCACGGAGAGGATATGACTACTCACAGGCCCAAAGCTTATTATCTTTTTTATGTTAATATAAATGGAACATATTTCTGATAACATTATCAAGTAGTCAACGTGTGTATAGATGTGGATTTCAGATACTGTTGGGCTGAGTTTCAGATACCCTTAAGGAAGACAAACGATAAATGTGGAAATTTTAGTTTCCATCAAATAAAGGAACAGATTAGCGTAGACTTCATGTAAAGGAGGACATTATCCTGAGTTTCAGGTAGCGTTATGTAAAGGAGAACATTGGGCTGAGTTTCAAAGACAGTCATGTAAAGGAGAACATTGGCCTGAGTTTCAGATACCGTCATGTAAAGGAGAACATTAACCTGAGTTTCAGATAATGTCATGTAAAGGAGGACATTGGCCTGAATTCCAGATACCGTCATGTAAAGAAGAACATTGGCCTGAGTTTCAGATACCGTCATGTAAAGGAGAACATTAACCTGAGTTTCAGATACCGTCATGTAAAGGAGGACATTTGCCTGAGTTTCAGATACCTTCATGTAAAGGAGGACATTGGCCTGAGTTTCAGATACTGTCAACGAAAAACAAGACATCGATGCAAATTTTGGATTCCATTAAATAAAGGAAAAGATTGGCATGAAATTCAGATAATATCAAGTAAAGTAAAGCAATGGTGTGAATTTCAGATAATATCAAGTAAAGTAATGCATTGGCGTGAATTTCAGATAATATCAAGTAAAGTAAAGCATTGGTGTGAATTTCAGATAATATCAAGTAAAGTAAAGCATTGGTGTGAATTTCAGATAATATCAAGTAAAGTAAAGCATTGGTGTGAACTGCAGATAATATCAAGTAAAGTAAAGCATTGGTGTGATTTTCAGATAATATCAAGTAAAGTAAAGCATTGGCGTGAATTTCACATAATATCAAGTAAAGAAAAGCATTGGCGTGAATTTCAGATAATATCAAGTAAAGTAAAGCATTGGCGTGAATTTCAGATAATATCAAGTAAAGTAAAGCATTGGTGTGATTTTCAGATAATATCAAGTAAAGTAAAGCATTAGTGTGAAATGCAGATAATATCAAGTAAAGTAAAGCATTGGCGTGAATTTCAGATAATATCAAGTAAAGTAAAGAAGCATTGGTGTGAATTTGAGATAATATCAAATAAAGTAAAGCATTGGTGTGAATTTCAGATAATATCAAGTAAAGTAATGCATCGCAATTTGGCCATGGATAGTTATTAACGATTTTAACTGAAGCGTATGTAAAACACAAACCTCACATGATGCCTGTATCGGTTACTGAAATTGTAAAAATCACCCATTCCAGAACACAACGATATCCTAGTTGCGGGACTCTGTAGAGTGGCACGAATGTACCCGAGGTACCCTTTTAAAACAGGGAATCAATTATTATCGAAGTCACTTAAGTGGTTCCGTCCATTTTCGCGGTGGTCTATTTATTCATAAGCGACTTTTGGTGTTGAAATATACAAAACGTTTTTAGGCTTGCAAACTGCTGAACTTAAACTGCTTTATGTATTTGACCTACTTTTGTTCTATGGCAACAAAAGTGCTAAGCTTAACGAAGTACGTACTTATGAAAGCTTGGGGAATACAGTAAGAGCCCTATTGTTTGTTTTTACTGGCGCTTGGCGTGCACTGTGTATTGCAATCATTATAATATAAATGTCATTAGGCTTGTGTACGTTGGAGGCACAGGTAGTTTAGGCGGTAGAGCGTCTGCCTACTACACGGAAGGCTCGAGTTCAAATCCCAATCCAGGCACATTTTTCTGGCCCTCATATCGACCCAGCAGCGAAATGGGTAGCTAGGTCTATTCGAACTCGGCAAAAGTTAAGATGGCCGTGGAAAGCAATTGCAAACTACCACACTATGCCATGTGCCTAGAAAAATCACGACTCTACTCCTGGTTTCTCCTGTTGGACATTGGTTGAAACTAGAATGGAATTGGGCAGATATATTAGCATTGCACCATACAAGGCCATTGTTTTGCGAAGAGAATGATTGATTAAACGCAGTAGTGAATTACATTTCCCGGGCAGTGGACCGGTAAGCACCTGTACGGGGATTAGGCTATCCCCAGCATCCATACATTTCCTGCTGCCTTGCAGGTGGGTCTTGGGTGATCAAAGGTTACGGGAGTTAACCCTAACATAAAACAACCTGCTGCCTTACAGTCCAGTCGTGGTTGACCAAAGACTAAGGAGTTAACCCGGACAGAAATAATCATAATAATAATAATAGTAATAATAATAATAAATAATAATAATAGTAATAATAATGATAATAATAATAATAATGAAAAAGAATTATAAGAAAGAAGAAGAAGAAGCAGAAGAAGAAGAAGAAGAAGAAGAAGAAGAAGAAGAAGAAGAAGAAGAAGAAGAAGAAGAAGAAGAAGAAGAAGAAGAAGAAGAAGAAGAAGAAGAAGAAGAAGAAGAAGAAGAAGAAGAAGAAGAAGAAGAAGAAGAAGAAGAAGAAGAAGAAGAAGAAGAAGAAGAAGAAGAAGAAGAAGAAGAAGAAGAAGAAGAAGAAGAAGAAGAAGAAGAAGAAGAAGAAGAAGAAGAAGAAGAAGAAGAAGAAGAAAGAAGAAGAAGAAGAAGAAGAAGAAGAAGAAGAAGAAGAAGAAGAAGAAGAAGAAGAAGAAGAAGAAGAAGAAGAAGAAGAAGAAGAAGAAGAAGAAGAAGAAGAAGAAGAAGAAGAAGAAGAAGAAGAAGAAGAAGAAGAAGAAGAAGAAGAAGAAGAAGAAGAAGAAGAAGAAGAAGAAGAAGAAGAAGAAGAAGAAGAAGAAAAAGAAGAATGATAATAAAGAACAATGACAATGACAATGAAAATAATATCGGGAGAAGCAACGACACGTGAAACTAGCACCTCTGATTATCTTTTAACCACATGAGTACGCATCAAGGTTGCCTGTTATAGATAACCAGTAGTTCCATTTCTTTCAAATCAATGTGTACCGGTGTTCTTACGTCATGCTATGGTGATGTAATCGATGCTAAAGATAAGATTCGAATACGTGCACCTGCTTGGTGAATGAAGACAGTGTTCATGTCATTGGAGGCAATGAAGAGCAATGGAAGACAACAAAACTAAATTGCAAAGTGTCGCTGTTGTCATGTTCAGCAAGTAGTTTCTCTATCACATACAATTTTTGAGATTTGATTGAATTGTCTTAAACTTAATACAAAAGCTGCTCTTCACGATATTAAAAACACACATTAAGATCTAGTCCTATTCTAAAACAATGATAGACATCTGCATTCATTTACTCTAGGACAGTAAGAATGTAGAACAAACTACTAACAGAAATTAAAGGCGAAATATGACAATAAGTGACAGCTCCACTAATAAAGACAGAACAAACACGTGACGTTTCGGGTATAACCCTTCGTCAGACAACAAACGAGAAATATCTAGAATCTAGATCTAAGTAATACCTCCGGCATCACACAATGTGATGTTAGAAGAAATTAAACGTATCGTACAAAAGCATCGAAAACTTCAAAAGCAAAATTAAATCATTTAAATTGCTTTAAAATCAAAATCTTGTTGACTGTGGTTGAGTTGAAAAGTATGCCTGCTGGCAGTAATAGGCACTAGTGTAGCAAGCTAGTATGATTTGCTTTGATTTACCCACATCCATAACTATGGTGATCTCGGGGTTTTGGGTAGGATTTTTACATTTTGCCCGGACTGTCCTGTACACAGCTAAGGGATTGTTAACGTGCACATCACAGAGTGGTGTGATCTACAAAGAGGATCTCCTTTTTAACCATCCGTCTCCAATGAGACTAGGTGTCGATCCACCTACCTAGACCAGGGGGTAGATTTTGCTCGAAACATATCGAGAAGATTTTCAACCATTGGTGGGGCTCGACCCCGGTGCCGTTTCGTTGAGACGTTGACACCCCTGCTCTGGACTACCAAGTCCCCATGGCTATCATGAAGACTTTCCTCTATCGACTGACCTTCCGGCGCCATATTTAGCCGTAATGTCGAAATCAGCGCGATTAGCAGACGTTTGTCATAGCGACCTTGTAGTAATAGGCCTTGAAATCCTTTGTTTCTATGACCGCTAGACGGCGCTTCTGTCGTTGTCGTTCATCTCATTTGGGGACCTTGGCGTAAATAATATGATTGAATAAAGAAAAAAGATAGAAATATGAATTTACATATAGTCCCTATTCCCGCACAAGTACAGGCTCACTGACTGTGCATCATTTATTTCCAGCAAGTCAATACATTCAAAGTCCTTCTCAGCTTCCTTGGGAACATACAGTGCAGCAGCCTATTAGGTGCTTCGTACTATTAATCTGACAGGATCTTTCTCTACCTATTGCTGGGTCAAGTGAGGAAGGCAGGGTAACAAAGCATTGCCTAAGAGTATAACGTTGTAGGGGTCATCGTGAATACAAACTCACTACACTTCGGCTTTGTGATCAGCAAGCATAACCTCCTATTTGAATCTATAAGGCTCAAGACCTCTTATCCCCTGTGTCCCTACCTTGACCCGCCCCCATCCACTCTTACCCTTACAGCCAGCCCCTTGCTGGGCTCTTCCTTCTTTACGAGCGGAAAAAAATACAATATAAGCTGGGCGTGTTTTGGAAGAAATATAATATAAGTTGCGTGTTTGGAAGAAATATAATATAGGCTGGGCGTGTTTGGAAGAAATATAATATAAGCTAGGCGTGTTTGGAAGAAATATAATATGGGCTGGGTGTGTTTGGAAGAAATATGATATAAGCTGGGCGTGTTTGGAAGAAATATAATATAGGCTGGGTATGATATAAGTTTTTGGAAGAAATATAATATAAGCTGGGCGTGTTTGGAAGAAATATAATATAAGAAATATATAATATAAGCTGGGCGTGTTTTTATAATATAAGTTGGAAGAAATATAATATAAGTTGGGCGTGTTTGGAAAATAATATAAGGGCGTGTTTGGAAGAAATATAATATAAGCTGGGCGTGTTTGGAAGAAATATGATATAAGCTGGGCGTGTTTGGAAGAAATATAATATAAATAGGCGTGTTTGGAAGAAATATAATATAAGCTGGGCGTGTTTGGAAAATATAATATAAGCTAAAGAAATATGCTGGGCGTGTTTGGATAAGCTGGGCGTGTTTAGAAGAAATATAATATAAGCTGGGCGTGTTTAGAAGAAATATAATATAGGCTGGGCGTGTTTAAAGAAATATAATATAAGCTGGGCGTGTTTAGAAGAAATATAATATAAGCAATATAAATATAATAGGACTGGGCTCAGGAGCAGAATCAATATAAGCTCAGATCTTGATTGAGGCGGCCTGACAAGTTAGCCTTCAATATGACTAGCTTTGCATTGACTGCACTATTAAAGTCTCTTGCCAGCCTTTGAAGATGAGAGACCGTTCACATTTCTTGCTTTAATTATTGGAGCGGTGAAAGCGTTCTTAGAAGGAGGTTTGTAGCTTGATGCCATACTAACTCGTCAAATGTAATTTTCGTTACCAACTGTGTTTTTGTGGGCTATTATACTGTGATGCAATGTTGTTCCATTCAAATGTAGTAGAGAGATATGAAATGAAATCATGTCTAATTTCAATCTAAAACTCCAAACATTATGATAAAATAATTACTAAATGAATCAGTAAAGAGCGAACGCTGTTTTACATCATAAATCAAGAGGATAATAATTGAGTGATGGGGCCCGAATTCACAAGGTTTGCTCAGACAAGTTGCTGTGTAGCGAGGTACACAAATGTGTATATTACTTGGTTTAGCAGTTTGCTAAGATTAAAAAAAAACCGCTTTGTGAATTAGACCCTCATTTTTCTCCACTTGTGGCGTTTGTGATATCTCTTTAGTTAACAACAACAAAAACTAATAACTGTAACGTACTTGATTTCTTTAAATATTGTTTATCATGTTTTTTAAGCCAGAGTAATATATCCCCTGGCTCTCATCAGGCTATTCAAATTGCTGACTAATTCAGATCATATTTATAATTATAATAATAATAATAATAATAATAATAATAATAATACTGTATAGTTTTTCTATAGCGCTTTACCCCATTACTTTTATCTACTTGTGGCATCAATGTAATTTTACCCAATAACTTGGACGACAAAATAGGAGAGGGGGGAGCTTGAAAGTTAAAAAAATATATAATTTACAGCAATACGACCCGGGTTGAGGGCATATTATCCTGGCTTCTATAGCATGGAATGGAAAAGAAATGCGTCTATAAACATAGCCTCCTGGACACAACGCTAGTCTGCCGCATGTTTTAGTCCACATCTGAACTTTGGTACCCATTTACACCTGGGTAGATTGCAAAAACTCCTGTTAAGCATTTTAAACAGAGAACACAATTTCGGAATCTAGCATTATCAGCATTCGCACTCATGACCAGGTTGGGACACACACGATCCTATTGAGATGTAAACATACGCATTGACTCATCAATTGAACGGGGGGGGGGGGGTCCTGGATCAATGTTTATTCTTTAAATATCTCAAGGCCGATAGACACTAAAGTTGTCCAGGCTTAAAAGCCCTAGTTACACCACCTGAAACCTATTGTTTACCGGTAGTAGTTGACCCACTTTACTCAAACAATGTTTGCCTTTATGTCCTTGCAAGACATCAAGTTACTTGCTTCAAGCAAGATTCCAATAGAGCTGGAGATTATCCCAGTTTCTATTGCGTGATAAAAGCATCGATTCCTGAATAAGACGCTAGCTCATCGCATACATTAATCCTAAACTTATACAGATGTCCATCTTAAAAGCATGTTACTTATCTTTCCCATAGAACACAGAGTCGGACTGATCATTATATGGATTCAAACCCATGACCTTACGCTCCCTAATCCGACTGTTTAAAATACCGACGCCATAGAAAAGACAACAAACTTACGATTCAATTTATCTTTCTATCACATGACTAATATATAAAGAGTATCGTAAATAAAAGAATTGCAGAAGACAAAATAAACAATCTTAAACTCTTGTCATTTTCTCCACAAGGTTTTGACCCGAACGCTGTCAATGGATTTGAACCAGGACCGTTCAATCCCAATGCTGGCATCTCCACCATCGCACCACCGTCCATAGATGGAGGGAACCCTGAGTCTGGGTTTAACCCCAACAGGGCCTCGTTACAACCGCTGCACCACCGGAATTCAACGGCTTCACAGGGTGGTCCGGAAGCGGAAATTTCGACCCAAATTCCGGTCACCTGGTAGCGACAACGAGCTCTCCCGAAAGTGGAGGTTTTGGAGGATGGAGCTGGCAAAATGGCGGAAGCGCCAGGAAGAGCCGTGTGGAAACCAAGTCCCCTTTTGGAAACTTTGAAAACAACTATTGGGGTTTCGCAACTGGATCTGGAGGTTTTGTCCGACCAAAAACGTCTCCACAACAACAACTACGTCAACGACGACAACAACCAAGACAACTACTTCAACAACCACAATCCACCCATCCACCCCAAGGCCAAGCCTCAGGTGTTTGGTGGGAAAACTACACCTCTCCTTCAGGGGTCAAAGGGTAGTTAAAAATAAGAGAATAAAAAGGCATGTCTCTAGATTGTTGCGCGTTCTAGAGCTTTCCCCGGCACATGGGTCCATGGACGCGATGGGTCATATTCTTGGTTAGAATGAAGGTCGATAGGTTGAAATTCAGAAATGTCCAAATCTATTTTTGGATAGCGATTTCACTTTGCTTTTGCATGGCACATCTCATAAAATTAGGAAATCCTACAACTAGCTAGTTTAGATTATATTTATACGGAAACAGTTCTGCAGACAACAAAAAGAGGAACATTTGACCTAAAACTTTGACTTTCTCATTAGAAATTACGCATGTATCTAGAAGAGAATTTGCATTTCACGAAACATATAAGTGAGACGATTCAGAGCTATGCATTTGTTTTGGGTTTTTTATTCTTGTTCATAAAAGAATACTAGATATTTTTTCTATATATCCCCACACTTCCCTAACATAGATTTAGCTTTGCCCTTTATCGATCTAGATCTATATAGTCTATTTACTCATCAACAGCGTAATATGCCTATTTTTACAGAGTGGTTTTCAAGAGAAAAAGAAATTGTGAATCAAATTGCACTAGTGACGAGGGATGTTTGATATTGTTAATCATTATATGTGTAACATCGACGTCATCTCACTTTTTGAATACTGATTTTTAATTTTGAATAAAGAAATTAGACTAGACATAATACTTTGAATATGAAGACGTCTCACAAAGTATATCTATTGTTGCAGAGGCCAATTGAAGAAATTGAACAATAATTGCATGAACAATAATAAAATGAGATTTTTTAAGTAAGACAGAAATATACTTGAAACTTATGAAAAGACATCAATAAAATCTTATTTCATAGTAGCCGTTTATTTGTCTATCTGTAAATGTGCCAATTTGACTACCTATCTATATGTGTCATTGTCCGTGTTTCTGTTTTCTGTTTATCTGTAAGTCTCTCGCTCTATAGATTTATCTATGTCTATCAGACTGCCTGTCTATTTCCTCATCTGCCTGTCAACCTATTTGTCCATTTATCAGTCTGCATTGCTGTACTATCGATATATCGATCTATTTATCCACTTTCTTGTCTAGTTATCTTCTCTATTGATCTATTCACTATCTGCTCATTTATATATCATTTTCTTTATCCATCTATCCAATTTTCTGTTTACATTTATATGTCAATCTATTTTATCTCTATTTATACACCTACCTGTATATCTTTCTACCCATCACTCAATCTATATATCTATCTTTATATCTGTCTATCGATGTATCCATCTGTTTATATAAATCTAGATGAATTCAGAATCATGTCTTATCTTTTCCATAGTTATCAGCACTTTTGAGGGAAAACTAAATTTATGCCCTTCGAAGTCGTTACGTCCCATAAAGCCATAGCTTATCGCGGTTTCTATTGCATGGAGGGAACAGCTGACAGCACATCGCCGCTTGAAAGACGCGCTAGTCAGCCGCAGGTTTTACTGTCCAACTGATTCTGATGATACCCATTTTCAATCAGGGTCGAGTGGGAAAAAACATGTGTTAGTACATTTGGCTGTATTCCCCAAAGGACGTTTTGTTGGACCCACTATTATCAGGATTCAAACCAGGACCTCATGATCCCACCACTAGCCTAGGCCACACCAGCTTGCAGGACAAGAGCCAAATGTAAACATCGGCTTTGAATCATTTCCCCCTCAATATACCATGCGTGAGGTGCCGGTAGCTCAGTCGGTAGAAAGTTTGTCTACCATGCGTGAGGCGCCGGTTGCTCAGTCGGTAGAGAGTTTGTCTACCATGCGTGAGGCGCCGTTAGCTCAGAGAGAGTTTGTCTACCATGCGTGAGGCGCCGGTAGCTCAGTCGGTAGAGAGTTTGTCTACCATGCGTGAGGCGCCGGTAGCTCAGTCGGTAGAAAGTTTGTCTACCATGCAGGAGACCCGAGTTGGATTCGCAGTTTGGGCAAATTTATCTGGCCCTCTTGTTGACCCAGCAACGAAATGGATAGCTAGATCTAGGTCTATTCAGACTCTGTGAAAGTAAAGGCGGCGTAAAAAAGCAATAGCAAACTACCACATTGTGCCGTATGCCTAGAAAAATAAGGATTCTACTCCTGGTTCCAATACGCTCAACTTTGAGTACGGGATTTACTTTACTTTTGCCCCATGCGTCGATTTTTGTATAGTTTAATTTATAGATTCCATCTTTAAAGAGTTACATAGTAGTGAAATGAAGTCCGTAGGCAGATGACGTAGTTAGGTCTATCCGTCACGTGATAGGAAGACAACGTAGATGGGATCAACACTATGAATTATTTCCCTTTGTTTACTTGGCAATCAGTTCCCCACTTTGGAAGTCCATACCGGCCATTATCGTAGATGCCTTATTGCACCCCACCTTATTATCCACCTCGCCCTTTCCCCTCCACCCTCCTCTAATTCCTGTAAATCTCTATCCCCTTTCCTTGAGAACCAATTATCGACGTACTTCCTTCTTTTCCTGTCTTCCTGCTACTTCTTTGATGATGATGATGAACATGGCATCGTCCCCCCACTGCAGGATTAACCCTCTCTGCAGTTGTCCTCCAGTAAGTTATGTCCCCTGCTTTCCTCTGCCACGTTACGCATTTTATGTCACCTTGTCGGTGGCCGAGTGGTTAGGTTGCCAGACTGAGGATCATGAGGTCCTGGGTCGAATCCTGGCAAAACCAGGCCCTGCCTGACGTTGTGTTCCTTGGGAAAGACACTGGACACGTATTTCCCCACTCGACCCAGGTGCAAATGGGTACAAGCACTATCTTGGGAGTAAAACCCTGCGTCAGAGTAGCGTCCTGTCAGGAGGCAATTATTAACACCTGTTCCGCTTCCGGCTATAGAAACCGGAATAAGCTCCGCCTCTATAAGCCGTAATGGCCTTGAAGGAATTTTGCTATTTTGTTGATAGTCTTCCTGGGTTTCTGTGTCCATTTCTTGGCTGCCATTTTGCAGATCCTTTTGTCCATCTATTGTTTTTAAATCCTGTTTAAATTATGTGGCCAGCCAGTTTCCGTTTTTGTCTGAGTGAATGTTTGACGGCTTCAGTGACCCTGTTCTTTTCTTATTTCGATGTAAAAAATCTTGTCTTGGAGTCTCATACGTAGCATTTTCCCTCTCTCCCTAACACATTATTAATTATAACAAAAATTGTGTTACTTTAAGCCTCTTTTGAGGATAAAGAGAAAGTCACATTTGTGCGAGGATGTATATATATATATGCACATGCGTGTGTACTATAAGTCAATCTTTGTCTTTACCTTGAGTTATTGGTTACTATCAGTGAATACAATAATGCTCTCACTACAGTGTCCAGTATATTGTAATGCTCAGTTGTCCAGTGCCATTTGTTCAATGCTCTCACTACAGTGTCCAATATTTTGCCTATCTCAATGATCTCACTAAGTGTTTTCAGTGCCTATGTAATGATTCACTACAGTGACCAGTGCCTATGAAAATTTCTCATTAAAGTGTCTGCCTATGTAATGCTCTCACCACAGTGTCCATTGCCTATGTAATGCTCTCACCAATAGTGTCCAGTGCCTATGTAATGCTCACTACAGTGTTACCAGTGCCTATGTAATGCTATCACCTGGGTGTACAGTGCCTGTTTACTATAAGTCAATCTTTGTCTTTACCTATTTAATGCTCTCACTATCAGTGAATGCAATAATGCTCTCACTACAGTGTCAGTGCCTATGTAATGCTCTCACAGTGCCTATGTAATGCTCTCACTACAGTGTCCAGTGCCTATGTAATGCTCTCACTACAGTGTCCAGTGCCTATGTAATGCTCTCACTACAGTGTGCAGTGCCTATGTAATGCTCTCACTACAGTGTCCAGTGCCTAAAAGTAATGATCGTTGTCACTTGCAGTGAACATGATAATATACTAGATATAGAAGTTTAATCGAAGGAGTGCACTTTCCTCTTCTTCCTCTTCTTCTTTTATCCAGCCTTGCTTCCATGTCAGGGTTGCTGTATCGTCTTTCAACAATGTTTTCGGGCTTTAGCATCTTCGTAATCCAACCCAAACATTGTCATGCCTTGTCTGAAATATCCTCCATCTCTTGCAAGGTTTTCCTTTCGCATGGTTAGCTGGAAGTTCTATTTTCCATGCTTTTATCCCTCTGTTTTTCTTCATTCATTTTTGGATGGCGTTCGTGCCATTTATCCTTGAGTGTCTCACTTTTCCACTATTCCCCCTCCTCCCCTCTAGTTCTTGTCATATAAAGGATAATGAGGCCTATATGTACAATCATATACAAGTGTATGATTTCGATCCAATAACAATTTCGTTTCATTTGGACTGGCCTTCGACCAATGTTTCAAAGGAAAAGTCAACTCAAATGCATTTCTAAACTGACCTTGAATCCAAACATCTTCATTATTATCAATCTTCGAGACCACAGATATTTCCTGTTTGGTCATACCTGTCCTATCAGTTATCTCCTTTATGGGAAAGTTATTCCAGGCATATGACGTCATCTTCACATTGGCGTCTTTCATGTGGTCAACACATTTTTACCTTATTCACCTGTTGATTCAAAATTGTGTAGACATAATGATAATGTGGTTGGCGGTGATCATGAATTATTTCAATACCGTAAACCCTCTGTGAAGGAGCCAGTAGATCAGTCGGTAGAGCGTCTGACTCCCATGCAGGAGGCCCAAGTTCGATTCCCAGTCTGGGCAAATTTTCTTTCTGGCCTTCCTGTCGACCCAGCAGTGAAATGCGTAGCTTGGTCTATTCAGACACAGCAGTGAAATGTGTAGCTAGGTCTATTCAGACCCAGCAGTGAAATGCGTAGCTAGATCTATTCAGACCCAGCAGTGAAATGCGTAGCTAGGTCTATTCAGACCCAGCAGTGAAATGCGTAGCTAGGTCTATTCAGACTCAGCAGTGAAATGCGTAGCTAGGTCTATTCAGACCCAGCAGTGAAATGCGTAGCTAGGTCTATTCAGACTCAGCAGTGAAATGCGTAGCTAGGTCTATTCAGACCCAGCAGTGAAATGCGTAGCTAGGTCTACTCAGACTCAGCAGTGAAATGCGTAGCTAGGTCTATTCAGATTCGGCAGTGAAATGCGTAGCTAGGTCTATTCAGATTCAGCAGTGAAATGCGTAGCTAGGTCTATTCAGATCCAGCAGTGAAATGCAGCTAAGTCTATTCAGATTCAGCAGTGAAATGCGTAGCTAGGTCTATTCAGATTCAGCAGTGAAATGCGTAGCTAGGTCTATTCAGACTCAGCAGTGAAATGCGTAGCTAAGTCTATTCAGACTCAGCAGTGAAATGCGTAGCTAGGTCTACTCAGACTCAGCAGTGAAATGCGTAGCTAGGTCTATTCAGACTCAGCAGTGAAATGCGTAGCTAGGTCTACTCAGACTCAGCAGTGAAATGAAGGTCTATCAGACTCAGCAGTGAAATGCTAGCTGGGTCTACTCAGACTCAGCAGTGAAATGCGTAGCTAGGTCTATTCAGACTCGGCAGTGAAATGCTCAGGTCTAGACTCAGAGTGAAATGCGTAGCTAGGTCTATTCAGACTCAGCAGTGAAATGCGTAGCTAGGTCTACTCAGACTCAGCAGTGAAATGCGTAGCTAGGTCTACTCAGACTCAGCAGTGAAATGCGTAGCTAGGTCTACTCAGACTCAGCAGTGAAATGCATAGCTAGGTCTACTCAGACTCAGCAGTGAAATGCGTAGCTAAGTCTATTCAGACTCAGCAGTGAAATGCGTAGCTAGGTCTACTCAGACTCAGCAGTGAAATGCGTAGCTAGGTCTACTCAGACCCAGCAGTGAAATGCGTAGCTAGGTCTACTCAGACTCGGCAGTGAAATGCGTAGCTGGGTCTACTCAGACTCGACGTAAGCAAAGGTGGCGTGGAAAGCAATAGCAAACTGCCACACCATGCTGTATGCCAAGAAAAGTCTAGGATTCTACTCCTGATATCTCTACGTTCAACTTTGAAAACGGGACTTGCTTTAGTTTAGTTTAAACCCTCAAAGGTAAGTTTAAAGGTTGTAATGAAATGAATGTCATTATTGATAAACTGTAAGTTGTTTGCCCTCGTAAGTCTAAAGGTTGTAATGAAATGAATGTCATTATTGATAAGCTGTAAGTGAGCATCGAGTGAGCAGTGAAAGGACACTACAGGTAGGTCTTACTTCTGTCCTTTCACTCTTCCATCTTCCTTTCATCCTGCTTTTGCTTCTTAATTCACTTTGAGATCCTGCACAAATTGAACGGAATAAATTCCAATGAAACAAAAGCAAATGTGTTGGGGAGGAGGGAGGAGGGGGGGGTTGTGCGATTTGTTTCAATAAGTAGCCTCGGTAGGTAATAGCTGGGAGGGTGGGGGGGAGTAAAACCTATGAGAAACAAGACGGTCCACGTTCCATGGACGGCGATGCATTATCACCTGTTCTGTTTTACGCTATAGAAACTGAGATCCTGCCAGCCCTACGGGGCGTAAATTTGCCACTGATGTAATATTACATTCCTTACCTTGGTTGTTTTGTTGGGGTTTGTTGTTGTTTTGTTTTGTTGTTTTGTTGAGGTTTTTGCTGTTGTTGTTTTTTGTTGTTTTGGGGGGATTTTTTGGTCTGTTTTTTTGTGTGTTTTCTTAGTTGCCTCGGATGATAAATTTAGTATTAAAATTTGTTTGTTTAGCATCTAGATCAAACTTGAATTCCGATGGATTATGGGTGTCTTGGAAACCATTTTTGTGAAACCAGAGCTGCCGAGCTGATAAATTTTACAAAAAGAATGAAGGGAGGGGGGGGATTTTCTCATTTGCACACCGAGGAGAAAATGTTTTCTTTGTCCCGCATTGACAAGAGGAAGAGATCTAAAATATGACCATAGAAACAATAAATAGACCAAGTGGTAATCAATATGAATTTACATGTTAAGCCAATGAGGAACATTATTGATTGGTCAGTACCTCTTCATCAACCCATCTAACCTTCCATTCATTCACCCATCCATCCATCCTTCGCGCAATCCATCCATCATTCCATCAATCAATCCGTCCATTAATCCATGCATCTATCCAATCTTTCCATCTGTATATCCATTCATTCATCCAATCCATCCATCTGTATATCCATTCATTCATCCAATCCATTCATCTGTATATCCATTCATTCAATTAATCCATCCAATCTGTATATCCATTCATTCATCCAATCCATCCATCTGTATATCCATTCATTCATTTAATCCATCCATCTGTATATCCATTCATTCATTCAATCCATCCATCTGTATATCCATTCATTCATTTAATCCATCCATCTGTATATCCATTCATTCATCCAATCCATCCATCTGTATATCCATTCATTCATTCAATCCATCCATCTGTATATCCATTCATTCATCCAATCCATCCATCTGTATATCCATTCAATCATCCATCATAATATATCCATTCATTCATTTTATATCCATTCATTCATTCAATCCATCCATCTGTATATCCATTCATTCATTTAATCAATCCATCTGTATATCCATTCATTCATACATTCTTTCTTCAATCCATCCATCCATCAATCCATCCATCCCTTCTTCCATCCATTCATTCATCCATACATCCTTCCATCAATCCATGCATCCATTCATCAACAATCCTTCCATCCGTCTATCCATCCATCCATCTATCCATGTATCCCCCCTGTCTATCGCTTGATGGCCTGTCAGTGATGCCCCCACAAAAGCAAAGGTTTACAGTAACTGCTAATGGTGTTACTACCGTTACCCCATCGATAAGGATGGAGCCAGGCAAGTTTGGGGGGATTTGAATAAAACTGCGTTTGATGGAAAGCTTTGAAATGAATTTGTCTCATCTTTCTGACTCAGCTGGAGCAGTAACATTTTGATTTGACCGTAACATTAAAAGTGTAAATTTGACACGATGCGACTTAAAGCCTTCATCTCTCTGTGTGTTTCGTTGCTGAGTGTTCTTGCAGGTAAGAGAAGACACAATGGGATGTGATGATCATTTAATTTGTTTGTCTAATTATAACATGCAGTAGCGTGTTGTGAAGTAAATATGTGGAGGGGCTATGAAAGCAGACGTCGCGTTGACCATCTGCATGACATACCCGACAGCAAAAACAGGAGGCGTAGTTTAGGCCCATCTACAATAAGCAATAACAACAACAACAACAACAACAACAACAACAGGCAACAGAAATTAAAATCAGAAGCGGCAATGAAGACTAAGACTGAAAAAAACATTAAACAACATATCACTTTAGATCAAAATTGGATTAACGGTTTGTTGTTCAATTCATAATCATGTGTATTGACAATAGGACTCAATAATTGAGTTGGTCAGCTCTTTGGAATAAGAAAACGACGGTGAAGGTTAAGAACGAGCGTGTTATTTGAACTGGCAACAAGGATCTACTGTGAACTGGCAACAAGGATCTACTGTGAACTAGCAACAAGGTTCTACTTGTGAACTGGCAACAAGGTTCTACTGTGAACTGGCAACAAGGATTACTTGAACTTCTTTTGTGAACTGGCAACAAGGTTCTACTGTAAACTGGCAACAAGGATCTACTGTGAACTGGCAACAACGTTCTACTGTGAACTGGCAACAAGGATCTACTGTGAACTGGCAACAAGGATCTACTGTGAATAATTAATAAAGTAAGTAGACGCGTATAGAAAGAACATCAGCAACGAGGAGAACAATGTCATAATACACCGAGCCCTATGTAGATATGCTGACCGCTGTGAAAAGAAGGGGAGTTGAGTTGATGGGGTCATACTACTAGATGAACTCATGGCCTTTCCAAACTCATCCCACAAGGCACCACAGAGAGAACAAGGAAAAATAGGAAGACAGAAAAAGATATGGGAAGATAATCTCGGCGCGAACAAGGAAGACTTCCTCCAAGTTAATGATAATTTATTCAATAAAATCACGCTTATTGCTATTATCCAAATATATGTTTAGTGTAGAAAAAATGCTCCCTAGACAGGTATCGAAACAGTGATATTGTGTCAATAGGTACACAAATCCAGGTACATCAGCATTTAGCATATCTATTCATCTTTGCCTCTGTTTTGTTAAATATTCCATTACTTTTCTTCTTTCACGGCGACCGCATTCTTAGGGGATGCCAACAGTTGAACTCAATGTAAGCATTTCGGGTTGTAGAAAACTGTCTAATGCTCCACACATCCAGAAAATAATGGATAGAACTGAACCCTGAGATTTTGATTTGATTTGATTTGATTTGATTTGATTTGATTTATTTACCCCCATCCACAACTAAGGTGATCTCAGGTTTTTTTGTAGTACTTTTATTTTGCCTGGACTGCCATGTCAACAGCCAAGGGATATGTCTTTAACGTGCACAGAGTGTTGTGATCTGCACACGTGAACTCCTTTTGATCGCCCGATTCCGATGGGACTAGGTGTCGATCCCGCCCCCCCCCCCACCTGGACTGGGGGAGGTGTAGATATTGCTCGAAAAAACTCGAGAAAATATTTCAACCGTCGGCGGGGCTCGAACCTGCTACGTTTTGGTTGCGATGCCGACACAATGCCTGTGGACTACCGAGTCCTCCTTCGAACTCTGAGATTCCTGTTTACAGTGGACAGAGTTTATTCCAAATAAACGAATTAATGAAGATACAGATTTTTCTCCTCTAATAATTTAGATAAAAAATACAATAGTTGCCCAAATTGTTGTTACATTGAATTGCAAAATCAGAGAGCAGGAAACCACTTTAAATATTATATGTTACGCTGTGTATAGTTAGTTCTATAGAAAGGAAAGGTTTGTGTGCACATGTGTACGTGTGTGTACGTGTGGGAAGTAAATACCCAAGATGGTAACAATATTATTAAAGTCCTTCTCAACTCCCTGGGGAGCATACAGTGCAGCTTGTCCGACATGAACCTTATCTGCCTCAAGCTGGATACCCATTCACACTTGATTCAAGCGAGAAAGAAGCAGTGTGAAGTATTTTTCCTAATAGTGTAACGTTGTGAAGAATTGTTATTTTTCATCTCATATAACTAAATACAATACATACATATATATATATATATATATATATTTCTCCAGTCGTGTATTATCCAGTCATTGTGTTGCAAGTGTGCACTATAAGCTCATGATTTATCTACCTGACCCATTCCCTCCCCTCATCCCCACTCCAAAGCGGCTCCGACAGCAGTCCGTGCACGTGGCATTATCATCAGCACCAATGGCAGACCCCTCATCTCCAATGGGCACAGTTCATTCCTCAACGGTCTCCAAGGCTATGACCCTGCCTCGGCGGAACAGCAAATGGGATCGCCCAATTTCCAGCAACCAAACATGCTGACAGGTTTGTAGTTTGTGTCCACAGTTACTTTCGTCACTGCCATCACCTCCGCCAAGATTTTTTATTATTTTTATTTATCTGATTTGATTTACCCACATCCACAACTACGGTGATCTTGGGATTTTGGTAGGATGTTTAATTTTGCCCGGACTTCCATATAAACAGCCAAGGAATCTTTAACTTGCACAGAATGTTGTGATCTGCACAGGGGACGTTCTTTCTATCGTCTGTCTCCGATGGGACTAGGTGTCGATCCACCTACCTGGACGGGAGGGGGAGAACACTCGAGAACATTTTTCAACCGTTGGCAGGGCTCGAACCCACTACGTTTTGGACGATAGGCCGACACCTCTTTGGACATCCGTGACCCCTCCTCGGCCAAGGAACTTATGTTTTTGTAGACGTTCTGTTTGTTTGTTTTTCTGGCTATCGGTTGGCAACATTAATCACACGGATTTTCATGAAATTTTCAGAATGGATCGTAAATGATCAGGGAATAAAATATGATTAAAAATGTAGTGTTGATGTTACGGATCACCATCGGGGTCAAGGAATTTTGTGATGTATTTTTATTACTATGCAACAGAGTTATTTTCACAAATAGTTAAGTTATCTGGTTGTTTTGTAATTTCAATAACTGTTACAATAAGTAGCTTGAATTGTTATTACTCATCAAAATTAAATAAAGAAATGTTGCGTTTACGATTTTATTAAAATGCTGCATTTCTGACAAGGCCATAACAGGGGAGTAATGAGAGGCCTTGGCGGAGATTTGCGCTCTGTGCTTGGTTCATTTGTGTTACTTAAAATGAGCACAATATTATTCAAGTCCCTTCTTAGCTCCATGAAAATCATACAGTGCAGTTAACCGTTCTACGCCATGCACTAACACGCTAACAAGATCCTTATCTGCCTATAGCTGAATACTCATTCACACTTGTGTTAAATGATAAAGCAGAGGCAAATACTTTTCCTAAGAGTTTAAAGTCGTAAAGCATTATTAATTTTGATTTCATTTAAATGAATGTGCAGCATGTACTCTCGAGTTATGTATTGCAACTACGCACCAAAAGCTTATCAGTTATCTATCGAACCCCCTCCCCTCCCTCTCACCCACCCCCTCCACCCCAATCCCCAGTTGTGTTACTTAAGATGGTTATCTCAAGAAAATGTTACAACAAGTAGTTGTGTTGTCATTACTCATCTTTTACACCATGATATGAACTTTTTTCTATTTGGTTGTTGTGTATGAAAGTAAAGACGTTATCTAGTTATAACAAAATGACGAATTACTTTCCACCCCCCCTCCCCTTCCTCCCACCTCAAATAACCAAATTTTGCATTTATAATGTTGCATTACGCGTTTAAAAACAACATTTTAAGACGATGTGTGGCATTGTAAAAAAAACAAACATGCCCACCACCCCTTTCATCAAAAATAAATTACATCAAATTGTTTGTTTCACTCCTTGTCACTTTTCTTCTGGGTTTTTTTAATTTTAATATTGTGTCAATTAAAAAAACCACTTGAAAAGTGTGTTTGTTTGTTTGTTTAATTTGTCTTGCCCTTCTGTACATGACACTAGTCTGTCGGAGACTTTTTACTCCCAAGCTCTTGCTGGTACCCATTTGCACGTGGGTCGAGTGGGGAATATATGTGTTAAATGTCTCCCCTAGGAACACAATGACGAATTTCTTGCATTGCTCCTGGTTTGCAATCGGCCTCCAGACCATGCGAGATATCGTGGGATCGAATCCTGGTTCATTCACCAAGCCGGACATTACATCACTGGAAACCAGTCTTTTGCATTAAATAACCCTGAGATCACCACCATGGTGAACAGGGTTACTTCAGAGAACAGACAAAATAACATTAAAAATGTACTTTTTCTCATCCTGTACTGGTGTGAGTTGACACCAATTGAGGGGGGGCGGGGGTGTCATTTCAATAGTGTGCCTAGGTCAATTTTTGGAAGAAAAAAAAGAAGAAAAAAAAACGAGACATAGAGCTAACCGTAGGGAATAAAGGAAACCATACTTCATGAAAAGTGTGAAAATGATATGATGAATATATACATCACGTTTACCGCCGTTTGAAACTTGGAATTCCCAAAGCCAACAGTGCCAACAGTGCCAAAGTCTATGGGTTTTGTCATTTTTCTCTAAACGACGTAATTGTGACTAACGCACCCTATTGAAATGACCCCCCTTCAATTATTGCTGTGGTGACAGAATGTGACAGAGATGGACTTCTTGTCCAGGAGATGGTCTTGCATCCATCCTTGCATTGCATATCACTAACATCACCGAGAGAAGTTCCAGCTCTCAGGGCTTTAAGGAACTAAGCCTTACATCTCCTATTTCTTCACTCCACAGGCCAGAAGATACAAATCCAGACAGCAGCATCCAGACCGGTCTTTGGCGTTTTTGGACAAGGTCAAGCTCAGCCATGCGTGAAGACGCCACGTCAAGAGGTCAGATTCCTCATGTCAGTCAGTTTCCCCATGTCAGTCAGCTTCCCCATGTCCAGTCAGTTTCCCCATGTCAGTCAGTTTTCCCATGTCAGTCAAGCTTCCCCATGTCAGTCAGTTTCCCCATGTCAGTCAGCTTCCCCATGTCAATCATTTTTTCCCATGTCAGTCATTTTTGCCCATGTCAAATATCTTGATTTGATTTGATTGAATTTGATTTGATTTGATTTACCCACATCCACAATTAAGATGATCTCGTGGTTTTGGGTTGGATTTTCAATTTTGCCCAGACTGCCTTGTAAACAGGTAAGGGATCTTTAGCGTGCACAGAATATTATGGTCTGCACACGGGACCTCCTTTTTATCGTCCGTCTCTGAAGGGACTACATGTCAACACACCTACCTGACCAGAGAGGGTAGATTATGCTCGGCAAAACTCGAGAAATGTTTTCAACCATTTAAGGGTTCGAATCCACTACCTTTGGGTTGAGAGACCGACACCTTGCCTCTTGACTATAGAGTCCTCCACCCCCCACCCTCCACCTCCCAAAGTCAGAAAAGGTATAACGGATCATCTTCCTGCATACTTTTGTTTTTTGTTTTGTTTGTTTGTTGTGTCGCCATTATGGTTGTTTTTTTTTGTTTTGTTTGTTTTTTTTTAAAACTTTTTGTAGATTTATTTTAAAAAGCTGATAGAGATATACCTTTTTGTCCCATGAATAATCCATTGCCGTTTATCATCCACAAATCTTATAATGTGTACCCTTCATAAATCATGCAATAATTCGCATGTCGCCTTTGTTTCCTTTTTTTTTTTAAACAAACAAAGACTCCATCAGGACCATCTAGAGAATTGTACAATTATTTCAACGAGATCCATGGCGCCACTTCCAGTCCCTACACCAACAATTTTCAGCAGCAGCAGCAACAGCAACAGCAACAACAACAGCAGGAACAACAGCAACAACAGCAACAGCAATACGGAAATGGAGGTAGATATGTAAACAGTAATAGTCAATACGACAGCAGCAGCAACAACAATAACAACAACAACAACGGCCAAACCTATAGCAACAGCTATAACGGCAACCAGTATGGAAGTCCTAACCCCGCCAATCCAATTCGACAGATCACCGGCACAAATAGTCCTCTGCAGGTGGGTATCATATGATAATATAGCGTATATCATAATATATATATATATTTTCATATATATATAATTTTACAACGCTATACTTAAAATGCAGCAACGACTGGCCTGACTTCGCCAAATATAGCATATTTTTATAAGTCCATCTTCAATTTGTTGCATATTAGATTTCAATTATATGTATATATAAACTTGTATAATCATCTTTTTTTCAACGACTGAGATTGCCTCTAGCAACAGGAATCACTTTTGACATCAATTGTTTGTGTCATCTACAGGTTTTTCAAGCGTGATCACGTGCCACTGTCTATGCAAATGAGCTCTCAACTTGGCCGGCCGGTATTTGTCAACAATCAGCAACAACAACAGCAACAACAACAACAAGAGCAACAGCAGCAGCAACAGCAACAAGAGCAGCAGCAACAACAGCAACAAGAGCAGCAGCAACAGCAACAACAACAACAACAACAGTACAAACTCTACTCAGACTCCAGGCCAACTTGGGAGCCATCCTCTAATTCTGGTGATGATGACTTTAGGCGTCCCACGGGATTTCAGCCCGTCAACATCGGCAAGCGGAACGTCCGAAGTGCGTATTGTATTTTTCTTTTTGTGTTTTAACGTACATATTTTGTTTTTTCTTTTACTTTTAACCTGTTGGTTTTCCTCCTTTTTATTTTTTAAAATTTTCTTTTGCATTTAAATGTTAAAATCATTTGTAAGGTTTCTTTGACATAATGAGATCCCATTTGCAAGGATACGGATGGTTTATTTCTTCTTGTTCTTGCAACACAATTGTGGGCTTCTTACTTTGTTTGTTTGATTTATTGAAATTTACCCCATCAACATATGCGGTGATCTCAGAGATTTCTTAGAAAATCAATTCGGAACGTCACATTACGACATACACCCTCCTGTCTCGTCTCACTACGGCGATTGGCAGTTGCTTCTAATAAGTCCTACATCTTTTCATTTTACTCTTTTACATGCCCTCCATACCTGATACGTAATAGTCCCTCTTAATTTAACCTGAGATCACCTAGACCAGAAAGCCATGAAGGCAAATTATGGCTTATATTTTAACACGTTTGTTTAACCATTTCACAGCGCGGAGACAAGTTGCCAACCTTCAACCTTTGACCCAAACAAAGCCAACAGCCTGCAGCAGGTCAATGGGGAATTTACGATCTGAAATAACCAAGGTGAAGGTTACCACTGATCTTCAAAAATTCTTTGATTAGAAATGATATCAGTAGTAAGAATGATTTTAATGATTGACAATGATGATGATGATGATGATGATGATGATGATGATGATGATGATGATGATGATGATGATGATAATGATAAAGATTACGATGACGAAGGTAGCGGTGGTTATGGTGGTGATATTGAAAGATAGATAAAGTAGCTTTAAATGAGAAATAAGTTGACAATCGGCGTACACCATTAAATTCATAGACTAACAACACAGTGTCATGTAATGATATATATTAATGGATCTATTACAGAATTGACTTTCATAAGTAAATCAATGCAGGGATGAAAATTGTTCGTATTACAGAATTAAACCTCAGATTCCATAATAATAACTTCGATGATTAATTTTCGATTCCCGTGGGGCATGGGGCAGGATCTACCATCATCCTGCAAGTTCCATCTTTCTTTACGGACCCCTTTGAGGCCCAGATGGACCAAGGCGGCCCACGAGGTCGCGGAGGGAGTGACGCATCCATGACGTCACAAAGCAGAAGAATAAAGATGACGTTTTCATGTTCTCTAAGCCGCTTTTCTTCTTAGGAGGATCAAACTTCGGGTCATCCCAGGTCAGTTCTATTCAAAGTATTTCTCAAGTATTGAAGATTATTTACATCTTTTTTTTATGAGTTTTTTGAGTTTTGAGATTTGGTGAAATTTATCATTTTCTTACATCAATATTAACATGTATATTCATAGCGTCAATGTAGATTGAAAAATTTGACCAGTTGGTGGCTTGTATGGTAGTCTCTACTTCTTTCCATTCACGGTTTTAGATCTGTCAACCTGATGTTTCTTCTTAACTCACTTTGAGAACACTACCGTAATGACTGGTGGGGGTCACTCGGTATCCAGAGGCAAGATGTCTGCCTCTCAATCAAAAGGTAGTGGGTTCCGAGCTCCGCCAACGTTTGAAAGATTCTCTTGACTTTTTTCGAGCGAAATCTCCCCCCCGCCTGGTCAGGTAGATAGATCGACACCTAGTCCCATCGGAGATAGGAAATAAAAGGAGGTCTCGTGTGTAGAGCACAACCCTCTGTACACATTAAAGATCCCTTGGCTGTTTACAGGGCGGTCCGGGCAAAATTAAAAATCCTACCAAAACCCTCGAGATCCCCTTAGTTCTGGATATGGGTAAATCAAATCAAATTTAAAAAAACATAATGACTGACAGGGTAAATTGTAGTGGAACAAAATCAATTGTAAACAATAAAGAGCCTGCAATAGAACCAAAATAAAAAAATGACAGCAATTCATAGGAGTGTGCAGGCGGTGGAATTCTGTCAATTTTGGAATTCTTCCCCTGCTATTGGAATCTCACACATATGGAAAGGTGTCCCCGAAATTCTTGCTCCAGCCGCCCACTCTCTTGAGCCTTGCTCCCTTGTGTAGAAGAATATATTGGGCTAACAGAGTAGCTTGGGATAACAGAGTAGCTTAGGCTAACAGGGCATTTTGGTCTAACAGAGTATCTTGGGCTAACAGAGTGTCTTGGACTAACTCCAAGATCCCTGCATAATATAGTGGATGGAGCACATTCCAATAGAACAACAACTAAAACAGCAACAGTTTAAAAATTGTGTCTATGTACAATTCCCACAGCCAATCAACGGTCTGTCTCAGATCGGATTGCCCCCAGGTGTCACTCCTTCCGATGGGTCACGACCCGAGATTCAGTCCCAACCATGTCGAACAGCGTCCTGCAGCCAAAACGGTGTCTCCTCTCAGAACACCAAACAAGGTGAGAATTCAATGTGATGTAACAGCACCCACGCTAAACAGGAGACTCGGTTGTCCAAACATAAGGTGATGGCCTCTCAACCAAAACATCGTGAGAGTATTCCCGGCTGGTTGGATTTTCTCGAGTAATTGATACCTACCCTTCCCCAAAGACCCCTGGTGCAGGTAGGTGGATGGACACCTAGTTCCATCTGAGATGGAATAAAAATGAAAAGGGTTTCATTATGTAGATCACAACACTCGACGTTAAAGATCCTTTGGCAGTGCGGGCAAAATTCAAAATCCTACCTAAACCTCCGGATCTCCTTTGTTGTGGATGCAATAATCAAATCAAATCAAATCAAATCAAAATCACCAAATAAATCAAATCAAATCAAATCAAGAAAATCAAATCAAATCAAATCAAATCAAATCAAATAAATCAAATCAAATCAAAATCAAAATAAAATCAAATAAAACCAAATCAAATCAAATCAAATCAAAAATCAAAATCAGATTAAATCAAATCAAATCAAATCAAATCAAATCAAATCAAATCAAATCAAATCAAATCAAAATCAAATCAAATCAAATCAAATCAAAATGGTCTCAAATCAAATCAAATCGATCAAATCAAATCAAATCAAATCAAATCCCAAATCAATCAAAATTGTGAATCAAATCAAAATCAAATCAAATCAAACCAAATCCACGCAAAACAAATCGAACAATTCTGTTTCTGAACTCTTTATTTCAATAATGTGTCAAATCTGTTCACGATTATTTCAGCCAAATCAAAATCAAAATCAAATCAAATCGATTTAAATAATTTCCCCCGCAATCCACCAAATCGAGAACACAAGTCGACGACTACCAGCACAGGAAGTTTAGTCGTTTGGGCATCATGTTCAGCGATTCTCCCTCCGATCAGATTGGTCATACATCAACATTTCCCAGGTTTCAACCCAATCTAGTCAATCAAATCGAGTTCAACTTTTTCGTTCCCGGGCGTATGATTTCTGCTGGTCGACGGTCATTCGACGTAAGTATCTTTTCATTGTAATGTGTTATGTATGGTCATTGTGGATTGTCTTCTACAGGTTTTTCTAGACAAGGAAAATAAAAAGGCTTAAGAATGCTCCCCAAAGAATGTTTCTAAACAGTTTATTATGTAAAGCAAGATCTGAAGGCCATAAAGATACGTTTTCTTATTGTTCTGGGCGTTTTTTAAATTTATTGGTTGTTATTTATTTATTTATCATTTATTTATTTATCCATTTATTTATTTATTTCATTGATTTATGTATTTATTTCTTGATGGTTATTTCACTGTCATTTCATTTTCATTATCTGATTCTTCTTCTGGGCCTAGTCTTATTTCTTCTAATTATAATGGCGTCCCAAACTTTGATCTCTCTCTCTATGTTCCATGGCTGTATCCTCGTCTGGTAATTATTATGATAATAGCTCATGTGTTTCTCTCATTTCTCCCATCTCGCTTATCTCTGTCTCTGTCCCTGTTTCCGTTTGTCTGCCTCTCTCTCCACTCGTCCAGTCTGTCTCTTTGTTAGTCAGTCCGTCTGTCTATCTCTCTCACTCCTCTCTATATTTCTTTCTCGTTCCCTCTCTCCTCTTTCTCCTCGCCCCCTCCCTCTCTCTCTCTCTCTCTCTCCACTCTCACACACACACACTCACACTCTCTCTCTCTCCTCTCTCTCTCTCTCTCTCTCTCTATCTATCTATCTATCTATATATCTATCTATATATCTATATAGCTAGCTAGCTAGGTAGGTGGCTAGCTATATCTCTATCTCTCCCTCCCTCCCTCCCTCCTTTCCTCCCTCCCCCCTCCTCTGTCTCTCTCTCTCCTATCTATCTATGTATCTACCTATCTATCTATCTATCTTTCTATCTCCCCCCTCCCTCCTTCCCCCCCCTCTCTCTCTCTCTCTCTCTCTCTCTCTCTCTCTATATATATATCTATATATATATATATATATATATATATATATATATATATGTATCTATATATCTATATATTCTATATATATATATATATATATATATATATTATATATATATATAAATATTTATATATACATATATATATATATACATATATATATATATATATATATATATATATATATATATATATATATATATTATATATATATATATATATATATATATATATATATATATATATATATATATACATATATATATATATATATATATATATCGCATTTTATTAGTTCTTCTTACTAATATTTATATGTTTATTTCATTTGATTTTCTACTTAGTTCTTCTCCGTCTTGGATCCTATGTTTTATTTCATCTGATTTTCTTCTACTAAATCCTTTTCTCGGTTGTGTTGGGTTCGGATTACAATAATAATTTCATATAAGAGTGTGACGTCAGTCTTCATTAGTGTTTAGATCTAGATCCTAGATAATTCTCGTTTGTTGTCTGATTTCAGGTTATATTATATTCCTGGCAGTTAGAATTGTTCTGTCGTTATTGTCGATTAAGGGATAGTAATTATGATCATTGTGATAATGAATGGAATGAATATTCTTATCTTTCAGTCAGTGAGTGATAATAATGGTCTTGATGTCTCATTCATATCATGATTATATGCACAGACAATCTGTTACTGTCCTGTTAAATTACCAAAATCCTGTTGCCTTGTTGAATATTCCAATCTTCTAGCCAATGAGTCCTAATGATGTCCCATTATTCACAGGCAATATTTTACTAATAGAAAAGAAAGATTCATCTTGCTGAAATACTTGCAAACAAAGAGTACGATGGACGGAGTAAAGTTCAAATGAAACCGCCAAAGGAAGTTAGGAAAGCAAAACAGGAACAGTAGGAAGAGTTTGGACACCGACTTTAAGAAAGCTATCAATCCGGTTCTCAAAAGCTGTTTTGTGGAGCAATGAAGAGCATGAGGCGTGCGTACCGCCAAGCATTTGACCCAATACGACAAATTAAGAACGCCAAAGGCCCCTCATCCATGAAAGCAGGAGAGGCGAAATCATGGAACCCCGGAGAGCATCAACAATTCATTTTCCCTCCAGACTCATATGAAACAAGGAGTACAGATCAATTATTAAGAGTAACAAGTATCGAGATGAGACAGCTGAAGTTCAATATCCAATGAAAGAACAATCGGCTATAAGAAACCTGTGCCGGAAAAGCCCCAGGTTCAGTTTCAAGTTTATCAAAAATGATTAAAAATAATGAGGGAGAGAGGCAGAAAACTCCAGGTTCATGTCAACATGAAAGCCTTCTGGGTCTTCCAGAATCCTGGAAAAGGGCCTCTTCGATCCCTCTGCCTGGGCTGATCAACATGGAATGCTAAACTATGAAGATATGGCAATTTATTATACCAATCAGACCATTTTCATGCCAGGATAATAATTTGACTGGAAATAAACTCACATTGACTAACACCAAGGTGGATTTAGATCAGGAAGAAATGTACAAGATTATTTTACAATTAACATTAGAATGATGATTTCAACAATTTTGACTCATGCATTGTGTTTCATTGACTGTATGAGAACACAAAACATTGTGAGAAGGGATGTATTATGGCATTCCTTAAAGAACATCTTCTACCATTTCTAGAAGCCATTAAAAGTTTTTGTTACAATAAACCAACATGTGCAGTAGATAACTGGAAATTATCTGCCCATTATTTGATGGCATGTAGTGCAGCAATACAGGATCTCTATCTAAGTCTTCTTTCCATTTTAAGTGTCTTTATGGAATTCTAGGTTTTCTGCAAAGTCTTCCTCAAACTTATAATCTGCTGTTCTTCTCCAAGTTATCAAACCTGCCACGTCTCCTTTTCCCTTTCACTGGTCCAATGTAGGGCAGTCTTGGTGATGTTCCCTTCTTCTTTTATAAACTTAGAACATGCCCTTTCCCCTCCATCTTCTAAAGATACTAAATGCAAAGAAGCTCCAAAAAAATGCTAGTAAGCATAGCCATGTTTTTTCACCAAAGTATTTGGTAATAAACTGTTCTTAGAAGCATCCATTCTTCAAATAAAATTTACTTATCATTTCCGTTATTATTATTGCTATCAATATCTTTTTTATTATTATTTCATGTATTACTATTATTATCCTTATTATCTAGGAAAGGCATTTGTAGGTAAACAAGAATTGTCAACAAAAGCAAAATAACAGTATACAACACAGTTTATTGTCCTACTCTCCTCTATGGCAGTGAAACCTGGACCTTAGACAGTAGGCAATACAGTAGAGTACAGGCAGCCGAAATAAATATCTAAGAAGAGTAGTAGGGAAAAATAAAAGAGACAAAATCAGAAACAGAACAATAAGAGATCAAGCCGAAGCAGATAACATAAAAACTAAAAGGTCAAATTAATCAACTTAGATGGTTTGGGCATGTAAACAGAATGAATTACAAAAGAATAGCTAAATCAGTATACCGTTCTAAAGCCCAAAGTAAAAGACCAAAGGCAGACCTTGGAGAAAGCGGGAAGAAGATATAAAGAGGCATTAACGCAAAGAAATTTAACTTTCATGGAAGGAAACAGAAAATGTCAGGACAGGGCAGCCTGGAGAAAGATCATTTTGGGCATCTAAAACCCATACATCAGAAGGTAGAATGGGAACTGATAAAGAAAGAAAAAAGTAGTAGTAGTAGTAGTAGTAGTAGTAGTAGTAGTAGTAGTAGTAGTAGTAGTAGTAGTAGTAGTAGTAGTAGTAGTAGTAGTAGTAGTAGTAGTAGTAGTAGTAGTAGTAACCCACTCACCCTCACACACACACACACACACACATACACATACATACCGACACCTATACATACACACATACACACACACGTACACATACTTGCAAACACCTATGCATACAGATATACACACACACATACACATACATACCGACACCTATACATACACACATACACACACACATACACATACACATGCCGACATATAAACACATATACATACACACATACACACACATACACACACATACATACCAAGGCACTTACCTATATATACATACACACATACACACACATACACACACATACACACCGACACCAATACATACAGATATAAATCCACACACACACACACACACACACACACATACATACCGACACCTATACATACACACATAAATCCACACAACACACACACACACACACACATACATACCGACACCTATACATACACACATAAATCCACACACACACACACACATGCACCATCGTTGTATTGTTGTCCAACAATTAAATCAGAGTATAATTGTTAATAAAATTCCAAAAATACGCCATGTTTTTAACAATACACCTCATAGAATTTTGACTTTGCAGAAGTAAAAAATAGAGAGATATTTGAAACAAAGCAAACTTGTCTCATTTGAAAGCCAAAACAAAATACAAAAATAAACACATTGACCAATATATTACGAATTTATTATTTTTTTATTTTAACCTGTCTGAGAAATCCCCATACTGTTGAGATTGTTTGGATTAAAATTTGACCCGGATTGTCGGATTGAAAGTGGACATACCGTTGACAGAATTTGCATTGAAGCTTCCCGTCATCTGGCCACTTCCTGTACCCGACGAGCCACCAGGGTTACTCAGGTTGAAATTACTTCCTGTCTGGCCCGACTTACCGGAATGGAAAGAACCGCCACTCTGGCTCACTCCCGTTTGAGACGTTGATCCGGTCTGCTTAGCACCCTGCCGGCGCCGAGTGCGTTGGGATTGAAGCTCGCCATGTTGGCATTGAAAGTTGGGGTTAAAGTTGGAGGACGACGATGCCTGGCCGTTACTACTTCCGGTCTGAGACAGTGCGCCTGCCGAGCCTTGTCCTGTAGTGCTGCCTCCCAGCTGGGGAGCTCAGGTTGAAAAATTGGAGGACTGAGTTTTTGCTGAGTCGCATTGTACCCGCCATTGCTCGAACCGGTTCCCCCGGAACTCGACCCATTGGAACTGAGACGGGTTCATCTGACTACCCTGTTGAAAATGATTTGATTAATCGAGTAATAAAATAAAAATTATTCGATGTTAAAACCTTAATGTTGATTAACAACTGATCACTGGATACCTTATGATGGAGAGGCCTAATGGCATACAGTGATAGACTTTATGTGTACATTGTTTTCTTATTCAATTTTACACTTCTTAGATAAACAGAAAATATGAGTTTTTTAATGACTCAATTGATATGACCAATAAATAATAACGAACTGCTTATGCACGGAATCGTGACAGAGGGATGGAATGGTCGTGGCGTTCAATCCAGTCATGCAAGGTGAGAGAGGGGGTGGATTGTCGGTTTCTCGTTACAAGTAAGCGACTCATACTGAAGAGAGACAAAAGAACCGCACCGGTCCCTTGAACCCATGGTGTTTCAAAGAGCCTGCTGCAATTCATGAGGGAGCTAATTGAAGGAATAACTATCTCAACTCTAAATTTTACGATCACCACCTATATAAACAAGTAAAATAAATAAAAGAGCATCCAAGGCCATTTGGCATAGAGCTGATGCTTGTCCCGGTTTCTATAGCGAGCAAAACAGGTGATAAATAATTTCACCTCCTCGATATGTCGCTAATCTAACACGGGGTTTTACTCCCATGTTAGCGCTTGTACCATTGCACCTGGGTCGAATGGGAAAATGTGTGTTATATGTATTTCCCAAGGAAGACGACGTCGGGTCTAGCTTTGTTAGGATTCGAACCCGGGACCTCATGATGCCCAGTCCGGCAGCGTAACCACTCGGCCACCTACGCCACTATAGAAAATGAAATTGACCCTAAATGTCCCCCATGCATATCTTACGTTCACAGTAGGAATAAAGGCATGTGCAAATGTAAAAATACGACCAAACAAGAAAGGGGGGTGGTTGGTGGGGTGGAGTATGTCAATGTCTATGCAGTGACAGAATGGTCACATTCAACGCTGGCGGTACATTGTGGAGGCATATTTTTACCAAATTGGATAAATTAATGTTAAAGATCCAGATCCATATAATTGTTTACTTATACACTGTTAGACGCGTTGTGGCGTAATCGTTTGTTTTGTGGTTTGTAATCACGACACCAGTGGTTCAAACACTGGCTGTCCAATTTTCCACACGCTGCACTCTGAGAAAAAGGCACTTCACTCTAACGTGCTCATATCACTGAGGTTTGAATGAGCATTGGTATTGAACTCTACAGCAAAATATGATTTCCTGCCCAACCAACACACCTGCATTTGATTGACTTTGGTGGCGTTGTAAAGATGAGGTCCCTAGAGCACCTGGGTTGTAGGTGGGCGGGGGCGAAGTTGGCAGGATTGAAATTCTGACCTTTGTAACTGCTGGGGTTGAAATTCTGGGCCGGCATTGAGTTGGGGTCGAACGTCATGTCGTTTGCGAAGGACTCTCGGTCGGAGGACATCGGAGTAGGGCACTGAATAAGAAAAAGGTTTGGAATGAAGAGAAAAATAAGGCCAGGGCTCTGTAATGAGTCGGCGAATCCCCTCAAACTCTTGCGCCACTGTGTACGTCCTGACCTGGCTTTGGGTCGCTTAGCTGCTCAACTCAATCATCGCTGAAACCGTCCATCTTTGCCTTGGGGCCATGTTAATCAAAGTTCTCAAAGTTTCAACGCAACAACAACAACAGCAACAACAACGACAGTACCAACAACAAAGCTTAGAATTCCAAAAGCGTTCGTTTAGCAATGGAGTCAATCCAAACATGTGGTTGCAAGACTTTAATCGATATCTTCTCCGAGTTGGTTTGGCCACACAAGCTCGCAATGTCTTCCGGCCCTTGCGGTATCACTCAGCAAACAACTCGGAACAAACTAATGGGTAACAGACACACAGCTAGCCAGTCAGTCGCTGTCTTCGTTGATTCTATAACAACAACAGACATCTTACGCCATACCTATGTAATGCACTGACTATGTCAAGCCTACGATTTAAACTTCTCCTTCTCCTATTTGGTTTGAGGTTATCCTTGCAACAATTTCCTTTCATATTAAGCCGATGGACCAGGATGCGGAAGAAATTGACCCTATATCCTGTCTGGTGTTTTAGTCGTATTTTCCTGTTATCCCCAAACATAGTGTATCTCTTATTTTTCCCTAAGGTGCTCTTACATATCTCTCTCTCTCTCTCTCTCTCTCTCTCTCTCTCTCTCTCTCTCTCTCTCTCTCTCTCTCTCTCTCTCTCCTCTCTCTCCTCTCTCTCTCTCTCTCTCTCTCTCTCTCTCTCTCTCTCTCTCTCTCTCTCTCTCTCTCTCTCTCTCTCTCTCTCTCTCTCTCTCTCTCTCTCTCTAAAAAGGTAGAAATGACAGAATGATAAATGATAATATAACTCCATCGACGATGATAGTGCGGTAAAAACCTAAGAACATATTATTGAAGTTGGAGAGGTGATACTGCAATATGCATTCTGACCTAAACCTGTGTGAGTATTCTTTGTATTTCAACAGGCGCTAATACATAAATCAAACTGAACGGCAGTGGCAAATGAAGATTTAAAAAACAAAATTAAGACCATCTTTATACACTCGATATGTTGAAGTGACAGGGGGTGGGGGAAGTGTCCTATTTCAAGTTTCTAGTTCCCTTCATTGAATCGATTCTTTAACGTTATAAGATTTCTTTAGAAACATACAGGCCCTAACCTTCCTAACTTTCAACACATCTATACATACATGCATACTATCAAAACCATAAATTATGTCTTAAGTACATGTATAGAAAAGTTGGTATTAATTTTAAACATCTCAAAGTACTCTATCCAAAAAACTACTTTTGACGAACTATCCGGAGTATTGTTTTAGATCGGTCGGAAATTACGTGACATTTCGCGCTCCTGCTAACAAAACATTGACATCAGACATGAGTATAGGGGGAGCCGGGGCATTGGAAACAGGGTCGACGAAGTAGTTGAGAGCCTCTCAAGATCGTGGGACGTTTCAAAGTAGTATGCGATTCTTTTCTAGTCTTGTACGCGACTAAACATTCAAATAACAGAAAAAAAATGCGATTTTCTCAAAATGTTACTTTTCTTTTACAATGATTTGCGATCTTCTTTTTTGTTTACTATCTGATTGCCCCCAGTTTTAGTATACAGTGTCTATGAAGAAATATAAATTTTTGGTCAGTTGGGGTTTTTTTATATCGTTTCAACTTTTGCAACAACAAAAGTGTGATTTGCATTCCTAGCTCACAATTAGGTGTAGAGTTATGCAATAGGTCTGTTCAGTTTCATTTGTTAGAAAAGGAAATGATAATAGTTAAATTATTATGAACAAATTAAAATGAAAAAAAATGATGAAATGACATAATTTTTATATTTTGCCAACCGGAAACAAAAATGATAAAACTGTACTTGTTAAAACCTAATCGCAGAACGTTTAATATCAATTTTGATTTACATCTAGAGGATCGCTATGCCAAAAAAAAAAAAAAAAAAAAAGTGTCTAGCTAACATAGACAAAAGGACAATTATGATGAATGAACAGACAGGCAGGTTAGTTCAATTATGTAGACAAGCTTCTGAATCTGGATCTAGAACCTACCCCTGGAGGCGGGTTTTCTCAGCATTGTAGCGTGAGGTGCGCCGTGTTGGCAACTGTTGTTGTGCTATTCACTTCATGTGTTCTTTCTAGAGATATTTGTTACTGGACTCAAGTTGTATGCAAAATTTTAAACATATCATAGATAACATTATTGCTTAAAAGATGCGCATTTTTAACAGAAGGCTTTCCCACAAATTCCTTTTCATCGAATTGTATGTTCAAGATTTGAACATTATTATCCATTTCTACCTAACCTACAGACTTCTACTCACAATTGTTTTTATCCTCAAGCCAACGTGTCATCCTATTGCTATTGCTATAAAAGAAGACGAAGATGATGGGGCGGTCTGTGTAAACAAAGCCAAATAAACATCACTACAGTAACTGTCATCAGTCACTGACTCAATGTGACACGCTACCTCCTCTCCCCCCCCCAGCCCAAGCTCATGACTGAAGGTTCCTATAATAACAACACTATTCTCTGGCGAATATGATTTTAATTCTGACAACAGTTACAACTTTAAAGTTCTCCTTTTTGAACTCACAGCCTACAGAAACAAATCTAATCACTCAACCACTTTATACAAGAAATCAACGTGGAAATAGCGTCCTTGACGGTCTTGGCTGAGTCGTGATGGAGACGAA
>JAXRKP010000298.1:322500-327500 GCA_037039925.1 Doris montereyensis | reverse complement strand
CTACACCCAGGTTCAAATGGGTACAAGCACTAGCTTGGGTGTATAAACTTGCGTCAGACTAGCGTCCTTGCCAGGAGGTGATTATTGTCTCCTGTTCCCCTTCACGCTATAGATACCGATAAGGTCCGCTCTATAGGCCTTACGGGCCTTGAAGGAACATTACTATACAGATGGACACATTATTATAGTAGGGTATGTGAATGTGAGAGGAAATACCGTCATGTCAATAAATAGCGTTTATTGTCTTTGTCGCAATAGCTTTAACATCAAATTTTATCTCCACAAAAAACACACTCTAGTTTTGACTTTAAGAAACGTCACATGAGCCTACTGGGATTCATACACCGCACTTAGGGAACCCCTGCATTACTACAACAGTACAAAAACTTGAACGAAAAATACGAGCAAGCCTAAGCTTTTTCGTTCCATTATCAAAAAGATAAAAGATAAAGAAGGAATTATAGCCCGTATCACTGTAGAAGTGCACATCATTAGATGTAGGCCTACATTATCTAACCCCACCCCCTCTCAAACATGTCACTTCATTTGAAGTTCATCACAACTCCATCAGCTTGAGGGGGCATACAGTCCATCAGCTTGAGGTGCGTTCCTTGGGTAAGTGGCTTGCTAGCTGAAGGCAAGCTTCCATAAAGCCAAGTACTATCTAGGCAAGTCGCTTGCTAGCCAAAGCAGGCACACCGTTCCGTACACACCGTTCCATAGCCAAGTACTAGATCTAGGCAAGTCGCTTGCTAGCCAAAGCAGGCACACCGTTCCGTAGCCAAGTACTAGATCTGGGCAAGCCACTTGCTAGCCAAAGCAGGCACACCGTTCCGTAGCCAAGTACTAGATCTAGCAAGTCAAGTCAGGCACACCGTTCCGTAGCCAACTGCTAGATCTAGGTAAGTCGTTTGTTCCGCAAACACACTGTTTAGTAGATCTGGGCAAGTCGCTTGTAAGCCAAAGCAAACAAAGTAGCAAGGCACTAGGCCGTTCTAGCCAAAGATAGCCAAGTACTAGATCTAGGCAAACACACTGTTTAATAGCGCTTGCTAGCCAAAGCAGGCGCTGTTTACGAAGTGCCATTCCGTAGCCAACACACTGTTTAGATCTAGGTAAGTCGCTTGTAAGCCAACGCAAACACACTGTTTAGTAGCCAAGTGCTAAATCTAGGCAAGCCACTTGCTAAGCTAAAGCAAACACAATGTTTAATAGCCAAGTGCTCTCGATCTAGGCAAGCCACTTGCTACACTGTTTAGTAGCCAAGTGCTAGATCTAGACAAGCCACTTGCTAGCCAAAGCAAACACACTGTTTAGTAGCCAAGTGCTAGATCTAGACAAGCCACTTGCTAGCCAAAGCAAACACACTGTTTAGTAGCCAAGTGCTAGATCTAGACAAGCCACTTGCTAGCCAAAGCAAACACACTGTTTAGTAGCCAAGTGCTAGATCTAGACAAAACCACTTGCTAGCCAAAGCAAACACACTGTTTAGTAGCCAAGTGCTAGATCTAGACAAGCCACTTGCTAGCCAAAGTAAACACACTGTTTAGTAGCCAAGTGCTAGCTAAGCCAAAGCAAACACACTGTTTTAGTAGCCAAGTGCTAGATCTAGGCAAGCCACTTGCTAGCAAAGCAAACACACTGTTTAGTAGCCAAGTGCTAGATCTAGGTGCAAGCCACTTGCTAGCAAAGCAAGCACACTGTTTAGTAGCCAAGTGCTAGATCTAGGCAAGCCACTTGCTAGCCAAAGCAAACACACTGTTTAGTAGCCAAGTGCTACATCTAGGCAAGCCATTTGCTAGCAAAGCAAACACACTGTTTAGTAGCCAAGTGCTACATCTAGGCAAGCCACTTGCTAGCAAAGCAAACACACTGTTTAGTAGCCAAGTGCTACATCTAGGCAAGCCACTTGCTAGCAAAGCAAACACTGTTTAGTAGCCAAGTGCTACATCTAGGCAAGCCACTTGCTAGCAAAGCAAACACACTGTTTAGTAGCCAAGTGCTACATCTAGGCAAGCCACTTGCTAGCAAAGCAAACACTGTTTAGTAGCCAAGTGCTAAAAAAAGGCAAGTCGTTTGCTAGCAAAGCAAACACACTGTTTAGTAGCCAAGTGCTACATCTAGGCAAGTCGTTTGCTAGCAAAGCAAACACTGTTTAGTAGCCAAGTGCTAAATCTAGGCAAGCCATTTGCTAGCAAAGCAAACACACTGTTTAGTAGCCAAGTGCTACATCTAGGCAAGCCATTTGCTAGCAAAGCAAACACAGTGTTTAGTAGCCAAGTGCTAAATCTAGGCAAGTCGTTTGCTAGCAAAGCAAACACAGTGTTTAGTAGACAAGTGCTAGATCTAGGCAAGCCACTTGCTAGCCAAAGCAAGCACACCGTTCCGTAGCCAAGAGCTAGATCTAGGAAAGCTGTTTGCTAACCACAGCTTACTCGCACAAAGTAAATTGGCACCGCCCATACGTCTTCAGACATTTAATGAATCAATGATGTCTGTCTGGGGCTAGATATACATTATCCAAACGAGAGTAAATCGTACATTGAATTCATACACGTTTTTCGACTCATTCCATTGGTTTTATTTATAAGCTTTAATTTTAATATCATAATTAACGGACGTTGCCATCTCACCCTATAATAATTGCGTGTATTTTGATTTAGTTGTTAGACTTTTCCCTTCCCGCTGTCCTGTCAGAAAAGGCATGCAAACCGTTTGGCAGGTGGTGAGACAAACCACTTGACAACGGAATGCACCCCTACGTCAGGCACTTCGTACTCACACCGTGACAAAATCCTTCTCTGCCTATAGCTGAGTACTCATTCATACCTGAGTTTAGTGACAATGTTGTGAAATGCCATGGGGCAAAAGACGTTGGCTGATCAGGATTTTGAACCATTTCCCGTCGTCTTTTCAAAGTCAAAACACTGCTGATTGCATCACAACACTACTGATTACATCACAACACTACTGATTACATCATAACACTACTGATTATATCATAACACTACTGATTGCATCACAACACTACTGATTACATCATAACACTACTGATTACATCACAACACTACTGATTACATCACAACACTACTGATTACATCACAACACTACTGATTACATCACAACACTACTGATTACATCACAACACTACTGATTGCATCACAATACTACTGATTACATCACAACACTACTGATTACACCATAACACTACTGATTACATCACAACACTACTGATTACATCACAACACTACTGATTACATCACAACACTACTGATTACATCACAACACTACTGATTACATCATAACGCCTTTTTAATCTACAGGGCATTCCAGCACCGAAATTTAAATCCTTCAAATAATCCAGAGGTCACCTTAGTTGTGAATGTGGGTGAAATGAAAATCAAATTCTGTGACTGAGTCAAATTTGAACCGTACCTCATCAGTTAAGTGATAGATCTGTACATTACAATAAACATATATATGGGTAGACCGTCATCTATTTGGAGACTTTTTTCTTTCTTAATCATCTAATGGCCACTTAATACGTGAATCCCTCTGTGGAGCACTCAGCCATTATTGTATTAAAAAATTAATTAACATAACAGTCGTTAATTTCCCTTTAAAATATATATAATCTATATTTTGTAATTCTGACATGGTCATTCTTTGTGCGTTAAAGGCTCTTTTGTCAGGCCACTTATACTAACCATGTTTTAATTGCATATTTTAAATGATTCCAAGGTCGTTTTCATTATAGGATGTTTTGTACCAGATGAAAATTCCGTTGTTTCACCGTCTTTGAGTAGAATTTGTATTGCCATAAGCCCCGATTTTGAACAGACTTTACAATTTCATGTAAGACTGTGTAGTAATAGTATCGTTCACGCTTACCCGCGTAATATTAATATTGAATACTGATTTCATATCATAATCGCGTAACCTCAGCATCGAATACTGACTCCATATAATAATCGTACTTGATATCACGCATGGTAATAACAGACTTGTTTAAGACTATTTGCCTTATCACAGCTACCGTTTGTTGTGTACTCGCGTGGGCTCTTTCTTTCTTTTATTATCTCTCTCTCTCTCTCTCTCTCTCTCTCTCTCTCTCTCTCTCTCTCTCTCTCTCTCTCTCTCTCTCTCTCTCTCTCTCTCTCTCTCTCTCTCTCTCTCTCTCTCTCTCTCTCTCTCTCTCTCTCTCTCTCTCTCTCTCTCTCTCTCTCTCTCTCTCTCTCTCTCTCTCTCTCTCTCTCTCTCTCTCTCTCTCTCTCTCTCTCTCTCTCTCTCTCTCTCTCTCTCTCTCTCTCTCTCTCTCTCTCTCTCTCTCTCTCTCTCTCTCTCTCTCTCTCTATGTCACTCTCTGACGAAGGGCTATACCCGAACGCCACGCCTCTGTTTTGTCCTTTTATTTTATCTTTTTTAGCGTGAGCATAATGTTACTAACCGTGCACCCGCCTATGCTGTAGATAATTGATACGTGGGTCTGCAGTTGGATAAATTCTCCATAGATGGACTTGACTGCCTTTCAGCCATGACCCTCATTGGTCCCGAAAACACACACTCACACACACACACACACTCACACACACACACTCACACACACTTACCACATACACTATTTGTCTCAATTAGTATCTGTTTCAACGGTTTTAAAAAGCCAACACTTTTCTACAATGACATCGATGTTTGTGTGCCTGTGCAGCAGCAGTGTTTTTATTTATGCCAACCATACCATTTGGAACGGTTTAAAGCGTTTGATTAAAACTTGATAATAATTGTCTTTTGTGGACAACATTCAAAAGCATGGCATCTTCGGTTTTTATAATGAATGTTATATGACGCGGTTCCAACATGTTTCCCAATCCATCTCCTGTACTGTAAGACCAGACGTTTGTTCTTGTCTCATGCCGATGAATGAAAGAAATAAGATTTGTCTCCCTTTACAAACCAAGTATTCGCGATAATTTAACAGCCCACACATTTACACCATACATAAG
>JAXRKP010000298.1:297500-315000 GCA_037039925.1 Doris montereyensis | reverse complement strand
TACCGAAAACCCCGAGACCACCTTAGTTGGGGATGTGAGTAAATCAAATCAAACAAACAAACAAATATTTTCGACACCTTCGGAAGACTCTCTGTAGAAGCCACCTGTCAATTCCTTTACCTGATTTCTCCTGAACAGAATTCATCGATGGGAGGAAATGCATCCGGAAGAATCTACTCCGATGTCAAGAGAAATAACTCTAGGGGTTCTGATGGTTCTGTCAAGAGACTGCCGCTAGATAAACGATATAGTTTTATTCCATGGTATTCTCATTTTAAGCGCGGACTGAAGAGGCGTTCACAATGGCTGAAAGATCAAACGCAGCAGCAACGGAAGCAGCTGCAGCGGCAGATGCAGCAACAGCAACAACAATTGAAGCAGCAACTACAGCAGCAGCAACAGCAACTTGAGCAACAAATGCAACAACAGATAAGACGACAGGGGAGCGGGCAGCCAGTAGTGAGACAACTGCGTCAGCAATTTCAACAGCAGACACGACAACTTCAGCAACAGGAACAGCGCCAGCAACAAAAGCTTAAGAAACAACTACAGCGGCAGCTACAGCAGCTAGAAAAAAACCATCTACGACAGCAAAAGCAGCTGCAACAGCAACATCCGCGGAGATATCAAGTACAATATTGGTTGAAGAAATCAGCTCAACGACAGAAACGATCTGTACAATCGGGGCAGCAGCAAGAACGACGGCAAAAAAAGCAACCGCGTCATACCCACCAACGGCAACGACAATTTGAACGGAATACACAGCAACTTCAGCAACAGCAAAAGCGACAGCAGCAACAGCTTCAGCAACAGAAACAGCGCTATCAGCTACCTCTTCAGCAAAAACAACAACGCTATTTGCATCAGCTTCAGCAACAATCACAACAGCAGCAGCAACAGCTAAAAAAACAAAGTCAAATGAAGCGAAAACGTCTGCAGCAACAACGTTCGCGACAGCATAATTCCCATCAATTGCAAGAACTGCATGAACAGTTTCATCGGACGTCACAGCAACAGAAGCAACAGAAGCAGCGCCCGAGGCAACATATTCTCCAACAGGGACAGCGACAGAAGCAAAGACAACAGCAGCAAATACAACGGCAGCAACAACAGCTAAAGGAACAACATCAACGACAGCGAAAACGTATGCAACAACAACGTCCACAACGGCATCACCCCCACCAACGGCAGGAATACCACAAACAAGACCAACAGCACCACAAACATGACCGAAAGCATCACGAACAAGACCGAAAGCATCACCAACAAGACCGAAAGCATCACGAACAAGACCGAAAGCACCACCAACAAGACCGAAAGCACCAACAACCAGACCGAAAGCATCACCAACAAGACCGAAAGCATCACCAACAAGACCGAAAGCATCACCAACAAGACCGAAAGCATCACGAAGAAGACCGAAAGCACCACCAACAAGACCGAAAGCACCAACAACCAGACCGGTCAACAGTAAGAGAGCTGAGAACGCCTAGATTTCGAGTGGGATCATTGCCTCAGCCCCGCCGAGATGGTCGAACACAACTTGGCACAGAAACAGGGTAGACTCAGAAATTAACTGTCTTGAACGGCAGCTTGCCTCTCTACAGTTACTCCTTTCTCAGTTGCAACAGCAACAGCAAAGGTTGATTCGACAACAACAAATATCCACAAAGACCCCTTCAACTCGCCCCTCGACTCCTACTAGGACTGGAGGCGGAACTAAAAAAACGGCACAGCCCATACTGGGGATGATGGAGGCAAAGACATTTCGGATAACGACTATGGAAACACTGCCGGTGCTCAGACCGATCTTTCTGGAAATCGTGGGCCAAAACAGCCGCCGAGGTTTGTGGCAGGGGGTCGAAACGACGAAGGTGTGAAACCAGTGACCGCGAGTGTGTACCACAAAAACAACAACGGCTCGCCAACGCCGTCCATGTCTTCAGACGTCGCTCCTGGTGACTCATCCACCGGAAGTTCAAAGGTTACCACGGCACAGGATGGCGACCCTCCAGCTACGTCGATGTCCGAGACTGAGAACAGTGGGGCAAACCCTGTCTTCGATCCGCAAGCCGTCAACGATTTGGCCAAGCAGACTTTTAACCCTCTGAATCCATTATACGGTGAGATATGAACTTGTAAGAATGATGAATCCTAACTTGTAAGATACTTACTTCTATGAAAGATGAATCCTAACTTGTAAGAAATATTAATCCTTACTTGTAAGAAATAATAATCCTAACTTGTAAGAAAGATTAATCCTAACTTGTAAGAAAGATTTATCCTTATTTGTATGAAGGATTAATCCTACTGTTATTAAGTAAGCTTTGTATGTTAGTCTGGCGTTGGTAGAGGAAAAACAAAACCAATTTGAGACTGTGACGTCGTAAAGGTTCAAATCCTAGTCAGGCTATGCGCGACGCTATCCTTTTTTTTTTTCTTGAGGGGGGGGGGGTAGAGGGGGGAAAACGCAAGGCAGGGAAATACGTTTAACAGAAGCAGCGCCATGAAATATCTTGGAGAAGGAGCGTGGTGGATAAACAGGGGACAAATAACGGTAAATAGGATGAATTGAAAAACAAATCAATGAGACGATCTATTACCTAACACTAACAATGGATTTTCTACCTAATAATATAGAGATGATGAAAGGGCAGACTGCTATCTTGGTGTCCGGGGGGGCTCCGTATGACCCTCCATTCCCCTTCTCTTTCTGTTACTCTGATTCAAGTTGCCATGTGTCGTACTGTCCAGTCCCTGACACAAAGGTTCCCTAACTGGGGTGCATGAACCCCCAAGGTGTGCGCGATCCTATCCCTCGAAGTTCGTGGGACGTTTCTCAAAGTCAAAACTAGAGTGGGTTTTTGTTGTTGTTGTTGAAACAGAATCTGACCCATTGACCCATTGCGACGAGACAATAAACACTGCCTGTTGACATTCCGGTATTTCCCGTCGCACTGGCACATACTCGACGTTTGATAATAATAATATACGAGTAATTCGTTCATTTGTCGTTATCATTACAATATTAGGCAATGAATTTGATCTTTTACGAAGCACTGTTATGCGTATTATAAAGTGAAGGAAAGAACATTGAATAAAATAGTAAATCCCCGCAGGAACAAAGTCCATTCCTTCATTTTCGACATGCTCCTTGCTTCACTGTTTGTCTCTTTGCGTATTATAGTATAATTTGGGGCTCAGAGCATGTCTCGAAACGGTGGGGGTTCGTGGAGACTTCTGATATCCACAGGGGTTCGTTGGGGGGTGAGAGATAAAGATATGGAACCCCTGCCCTTATGCCATCTTCTCATCGTCTCCTCTACCTACATCGCAATCGTACACAGTCCATTCCTGCTGGTAGGATTGACTTATTTCTTTGCGGTGTTATATCTTCTAATGCGTCCAAAATATGTTATGCTTCTTGATATTATTTTATGCATGCATTCTTTAATACAGTGAGTTTTTTTCCCCGTTTAATTTTCTTTATATTCCCTGAAGGTGTGGATCTCCAGCAATATCTTGGATACCAAACAGGTAACGGCCACGGCTGAATAGATCGCATATCCTCAGCTGCATGGTTTATAGAATTGTTTGAATGTGTTGATAACTCAAGGTACACTATTAAACACACTATGGATAAGTCAAGATACACTATTTAACACACTTTGGATAGCTCAAGACGCACTATTAAACACACTGTGGATAACTCAAGGTACACCATCAAACACATTTTGGATAACTCAAGTTACACTATTAAAAACACTTTGGATAACTCAAGGTACACTATTAAACACACTTTAGATAACTCAAGATACACTATTAAAAACACTTTGGATAACTCAAGATACACTATCAAACACATTTTGGATAAGTCAAGATACACTGTCGAACATACTCTGGACACCAAAGATACACTATTAAACACACTTTGTATTATTCAAAATACACTGTCAAATACTTTTTAAATAACTCAAAATACACTATCAAACACACTTTGGGTTATCCAACATACACTATTAAATACACTTTGGATAACTCAAGATACACTATCAAATACACTTTGGATTATTAAAGATACAGTATCAAATACACTTTGAATAACCCAGATACACTATCAAATACACTTTGGATTATTAAAGATACAGTATCAAATACACTTTGAATAACCCAGATACACTATCAAATACACTTTGGATTATTAAAGATACAGTATCAAATACACTTTGAATAACCAAGATACACTATCAAATATACTTTGAATAACCAAGATACACTATCAAATACACTTTGGATTATTCAAGACACACTATCAAATATATTTTTGACTATTAAAGATACACTATCAAATACACTTTGGATTATTCAAGATACACTATCAAGAATACACTTTGAATAACGCAAGATACACTTTCAAGAATACACTTTGGATAACCCAAGATACAATATCAAGAATACACTTTGGATAACCCAAGATACAATATCAAGAATACACTTTGGACAACCCAAGATACCCTATCAAGAATACACTTTGGATAACCCAAGATACCCTATCAAGAATACACTTTGGATAACCCAAGATACAATATCAAGAATACACTTTGGATAACCCAAGATACAATATCAAGAATACACTTTGGATAACCCAAGATACCCTATCAAGAATACACTTTGGATAACCCAAGATTCGCTATCAAATACATTTTGGATAACCCAAGATACACTATCAAGAATACAATTTGGATAACCCAAGATACAATATCAAGAATACTTTGGATAACCCAAGATACAATATCAAGAATACACTTTGGACAACCCAAGATACCCTATCAAGAATACACTTTGGATAACCCAAGATACCTATCAAGAATACACTTTGGATAACCCAAGATACATTACCAAGAATACACTTTGGATAACCCAAGATACAATATCAAGAATACACTTTGGATAACCCAAGATACAATATCAAGAATACACTTTGGATAACCCAAGATACCCTATCAAGAATACACTTTGGATAACCCAAGATTCGCTATCAAATACATTTTGGATAACCCAAGATACACTATCAAGAATACAATTTGGATAACTCAGCATACACTATAAAATACACTTTGGATAACCCAAGATAAACTATCAAATACACTTTGGATAACCCAAGATACATTATAAAATACACTTTGGATAACCCAAGATACACTATCAAGAATACAATTTGGATAACTCAGCATACACTATAAAATACACTTTGGATAACCCAAGATACACTATAAAATACACTTTGGATAACCCAAGATACACTATAAAATACACTTTGGATAACCCAAGATACACTATAAAATACACTTTGGATAACCAAGATACACTATAAAATACACTTTGGATAACCCAAGATACACTATAAAATACACTTTGGATAACCCAAGATAAACTATCAAATACACTTTGGATAACCCAAGATAAACTATCAAATACACTTTGGATAACCCAAGATACACTATAAAATACACTTTGGATAACCAAGATAAACTATCAAATACACTTTGGATAACCCAAGATAAACTATCAAATACACTTTGGATAACCCAAGATAAACTATCAAATACACTTTGGATAACCCAAGATAAACTATCAAATACACTTTGGATAACCCAAGATAAACTATCAAATACACTTTGGATAACCCAAGATAAACTATCAAATACACTTTGGATAACCCAAGATAAACTATCAAATACACTTTGGATAACCCAAGATAAACTATCAAATACACTTTGGATAACCCAAGATAAACTATCAAATACACTTTGGATAACCCAAGATAAACTATCAAATACACTTTGGATAACCCAAGATACACTATAAAATACATTCTGGATAACCCAAGATACACTATTAAGAATACATTTTGGATAACTCAAGACACACTATCAAACACATTTTGGATAACTCAAGACACACTATCAAACACATTTTGGATAACTCAAGACACACTATCAAACACACTTTGGATAAGTCAAGATACACTATCCAACACATTTTGGATAACTCAAGACACGCTATCAGAGACACTTTGGATTATTCAAGATAGCCTATCAAACACACTTTGGATTATTCAAGATAGCCTATCAAACACACTTTGGATTATACAGGATAGCCTATCAAACACACTTTGGATTATTCAAGATAGCCAATCAAACACACCTTGGATAACTCAAGATACACTATCAAAGACACTTTGGATGTCAAGATACACTATCAAACACATTTTAGATAACTCAAGATACACTATCAAACACACTTTAGATAACTCAAGATACATTATCAAACACATTTTAGATAACTCAAGATACACTATCAAACACACTTTTAGATAACTCAAGATACATTATCAAACAAACTTTAGATAACTCAAGATACACTATCAAACACACTTTAGATAACTCAAGATACACTATCAAACAAACTTTAGATAACTCAAGATACACTATCAAACAAACTTTAGATAACTCAAGATACACTATCAAACAAACTTTAGATAACTCAAGATACACTATCAAACAAACTTTAGATAACTCAAGATACACTATCAAACACACTTTAGATAACTCAAGATACACTATCAAACACACTTTGGATAACTCAAGATACACTATCAAACACACTTTGGATAACTCAAGATACACTATCAAACATACTTTAGATAACTATTCAAGATACACTATCAAACACACTTTAGATAACTCAAGATACACTATCAAACACACTTTGGATAACTCAAGATACACTATCAAACACACTTTAGATAACTCAAGATACACTATCAAACACACTTTAGATAACTCAAGATACACTATCAAACACACTTTAGATAACTCAAGATACACTATCAAGCACACTTTAGATAACTCAAGATACACTATCAAACACACTTTAGATAACTCAAGATACACTATCAAACAATAACTCAAGATACAAACACTTTAGATAACTCCAAGAAGATACACTATCAAAGATACACTATCAAACACACTTTAGATAACTGAAGATACACTATCAAACACACTTTAGATAACTCAAGATACACTATCAACACACTTTAGATAACTCAAGATACACTATCAAACACACTTTGGATAACTCAAGATACACTATCAAACACACTTTAGATAACTCAAGATACACTATCAAACACACTTTAGATAACTCAAGATACACTATCAAACACACTTTAGATAACTCAAGATACACTATCAAACACAATTTGGATAACTCAAGATACACTATCAAACACACTTTAGATAACTCAAGATACACTATTAAACACACTTTAGATAACTCAAGATACACTATCAAACACACTTTAGATAACTCAAGATACACTATCAAACACACTTTAGATAACTCAAGATACACTATCAAACACACTTTAGATAACTTAAGATACACTATCAAACACACTTTGGATAACTCAAGATACACTATCAAACACACTTTAGATAACTCAAGATACACTATCAAACACAATTTGGATAACTCAAGATACACTATCAAACACACTTTAGATAACTCAAGATACACTATCAAACACACTTTGGATAACTCAAGATACACTATCAAACACACTTTGGATAACTCAAGATACACTATCAAACACACTTTAGATAACTCAAGATACACTATCAAATACACTTTGGATAACTATCAAACAAACAATTTGGATAACTCAAGATACACTATCAAACACACTTTAGATAACTCAAGATACACTATCAAACACAATTTGGATAACTCAAGATACACTATCAAACACACTTTAGATAACTCAAGATACACTATCAAACACAATTTGGATAACTCAAGATACACTATCAAACATGCAGGACAGATACATATAGGAGGGCCCAGTAGTTCCAGTAGTTCAGTGGGTAACGCGTCTGTCTACCCGGCAGGTGAGCTGAGTTCGATCCTCAGTCAGGATTTGGTTTATTTGGTTTTTGTTGGGGTTTTTTCATGAGTTTATTGTTGGAGTTCGTTTGGACTGTTGACTTGTAGTTTTTTTTTGTTTTTTTGTTTGGTTATTGTTGTTGGGGTTTGTTGTTTTGGTTTCTTTGTTGTTGTTGGGTTTTTTTTGCCGGGGGGGGGTCTTTTTTTGTGACCCCTCCTCTCAACCCAGCAGAAAATGGGTAACTACGTCTAATCAGACAGCGTTGAAAGAAAGAGTAAAGAACCCCATCATGCTGAATGCCCAGAAATATCAGGACTCCATTCTTTCCATTGCTGATATCATTATGGTCAACATTGGTTATGGGACTAAACCTTTTTACGAACAGACGCTGAGAGAGAGAGAGAGAGAGAGAGAGAGAGAGAGAGAGAGAGAGAGAGAGAGAGAGAGAGAGAGAGAGAGAGAGAGAGAGAGAGAGAGAGAGAGAGACAGACAGACAGACAGACAGACAGACAGACAGACAGACAGACAGACAGACAGAGACAGAGAGAGACAGAGACAGAGAGACAGAGAGAGAGACACAGAGAGAGACAGAGAGAGACACAGAGAGAGAGAGAGAGAGAGAGAGAGAGAGAGAGAGAGAGAGAGAGAGAGAGAGAGAGAGAGAGAGAGAGAGAGAGAGAGAGAGAGAGAGAGAGAGAGAGAGAGAGAGAGAGAAAGAGGTAGAGAGACAGACAGACAGACAGACAGAAAAACAAACAGACAGACAGACAGACAGACAGACAGACAGGAACCGAGACAGAGACAGAGGCAGATAGAAATATATACATATATATATATATATATATATATATATAGATATATTATTCACATTTCTATCTATATTCTATATATATATATATATCTCTCTCTCTATATCCAATAATATATATATATATGGTAGTATATATATATATATCTATATGATATGTATATATAAAGAGAGAGAGACAGACAGACAGAAAGACAGACAGATAGAGACAGACAGACAGACAGAGACAGAGACAGAGATGGAGAGAAATATATATACATATATATATATATATATATATATATATATTATAATATATATATATATATATATATATATATATAGATATATAATATATCCCTATCCCTATATCTATATATATCGATATATATATGTATATAGTATAGATATATATAGAGACAGACAGACAGACAGACAGACAGACAGAGACAGAGACAGAGAGAGAAGAGAGAGAGAGAGAGAGAGAGAGAGAGAGAGACAGAGACGAGAGAGAGAGAGAGAGAGAGAGAGAGAGAGAGAGGAGGGAGAGAGAGAGAGAGAGAGAGAGAGAGAGAGAGAGAGAGAGAGAGAGAGAGAGAGAGAGAGAGAGAGAGAGAGAGTTTCTCTCGTTTCAGAGAGAGAGATGTCAATGTTTCTCTCGTTTTAACAGCATTCAATAAAGGCAGTGGTAATACGCGTGTCTGATATGAATCAATGACGCAAATATCTAAGATGTATTACAACTAAATGAAAATATCATAAAATGGTCGTAATGTAACCATTCTCGGGGGGAAGGACTGTTTTAAGATGCAACTGCTGAGTACCACTTCTTTCCTTTCAATCTTGAATCTTTCACTCGTATTTGATCTTGCTGTTTCAACTCAAACAATCTTGAGATCCAAGCACATGATGGACAGGGTGAATTCCCATTAGTACAAGATACAGGTTGGGGAGGATAGTAGATGAGGGTGGTAATGGGAATGCAATGGTGGCGTTCATGACGATAACAAAAATGGGGGTAATGATGACGATGGTGAAGAGGATGAGGACTACGCTAATATTGAAGATGAAGAAGATGTTCATGATGATAATGGCGACAACGACGACGGTAGTGATGATAATTATCATCATCATTATCCTCATCAACATTATTGTCACTGTCATCATCACGTAATCATGATTATCATCATCATCATCCTCATCATCATCCCCACCATCCTCTTATCATCATCATTATCATCATCATCATCATCATCGTCGTCATCATCATTATCATCGTCATCACGATCATCTGGAATTTTTACTTTTGACAACGTGATGCGGTCGGTTGGCAGACTCTGCTGGTAGGTTCTACTTCTTTCCTTTGCCCTCGTCTTTCATCTTGCTGTTTCCTTTTAATTCACCATGAGATCACCGCATATGTTGCGCGGGAAAATGTCAATAAAACACAGACAACAGGCCAGCCCACGGTGATAAAAATACACTCCCCAAGAGTAGACGAAGACGTTAGAAAACCAAATTGATCTAGCTTGATTGATATTTTTTGCTTCACTTTATTGATTTACTATTTGGGTCTTTTGGTTATAATTACACATTCCACGGTTAAAACAAACGAAAACAAAATCATGCTATGAAAGTTTGGTGTCATCATCAGAGAGAAAACAAAAATGTCACTTCCTGAAGAATTGTATGGGAATCGTAGCGGGTTTTTTTCGTTTTTTTTTAAATCATTCAAAATTCTGTTCTCATTTTTATCATGATACCCCCTCCCCCCCTCCACCCGCCCCTCCCCAAAAAGGGTTTCCACTTTTCTATGTTTACCTTCGTTTCTTTAATTCCTACAGGAAATGGCAAAGGAGGGTTTGACGCCACCAAGTTGAACACGGAGCTTGCCGCGCAAGGGATGCAAGTCGGAAGCCTCTCAAGTAAGCGGACATTGGATGGTTTACAGTAAAAGACAAATTCATATCTTGAACTGAATTACAATCGGGTTCTGATGGTTGATAGTAGATAAGAGTAGCGTCTCTATAGCAAGTCAACCAATAAAACAAACAATAAACAAAACAAACAACAACAAAAGTCATTTTTTATGACTGCCAATGTTTTCCTTTGAGCATCGAGTCCTCGCTAACTGTGATTTTTAAAATTTCATAATGTATCTAAAATCAACCTCATCAATTTAACATGTATGTCTCTTTTTAAGAATATATATATATATATATTTCAATAAGATATCAGTCCAATTTTGAAGATAAACTTATTTGAAATAAGCAGCAATCTATGTTTAAAGAGAGAAAATATGATAAGAATTGCCTATTATTTACTTCTTTCTCCCCCCCATTATTATTTCTTATTGAACAGATAATCAGCCACCAAAAGATAACCAAGGCAATCCTGTCCCGGCGACAGGAAATGAAATCGCTGATGCCACAGACACTATAGCCATGACGCCAGGTGTGTCTGGGAGATAATTTACACCAAATGTGATTTATCTCCCTTTATTGATCTGCATACCCGATCTTTTTTTGTTTTTTTATAAAATGAGGCTATTTTAATACAAAAATGTTTGAGCTCATTATAATTATGAATAATACAAAACAAAGAGCAACTTTTTTTGGGAGCAAGTATTTCACAACTTGGTGCTCTACGCCTGAACATTATTGCTTTCTAACAAAAGTTAGCAAGCTGTTTTTGCCATTTTAAAAATCTGAACTTATCAAATTGGGTACATTAAAAACAACATTTAAATATAAAACCGTCATGAAAAATAATCTTCAAATGTTGTTACAATCATAGCATATTTACTGGTCATTGATGTAACTGTCCATATGCACTCTTACGATAATAGAACAGGCCAAAGATGCATTTGAAGGCAACAATAATGATTCAATACAACATCAGCTGGACCATCAAAACGGTGTTAACATAAGAGAAAGTCGATATAAGCAGAATGTCTTTATAAGCGATGTCAATATAAATGGAGTAGATTGTAATTATAACTTAAATACTCTTTCTTTAAAAGCTGCCATCAAACTAATTTATTCTTTACATTGCATTTTTTATGAGTTCCTTGAATCCTTCAATTCCTTGCTAACCGGTAAATTATTATATTCTTTTAACCTTGTTTGCAAAATTGATTTCAACGCTCTATCAGATGAGGGTTGTTTAGTTCACTTTTTAGTTATACAAGGATGGTGTTTAACATACACTGTTGTGTTTTCAATGCATATAGTCATAATTCAGTACATAACTCACTTATTAAAATACTCAGTTCCTATCGAGGACATAGAAAAAAAGTGTCAAGGTTATTGTCATGTTATTGTTTCCAACACTCCTCTGCACGCAATCTGTTAAAGAAAGAAAAAAGAAAAACATTCAGAAGTTTGTTTGTTCTCTTGTTCATTTGTTTGTTTGTTTGTCGGTTGGTTTATTATTTTATTGGTCCAGCTCGTCATCAACAGGCATCTCAGAGTTTGCACATGATTTAGATTTTACCCACCGAGTTCTGATCTTAAAGCTGTATAATAAATATACATGATACCTGAATGTTTTACCTTCAACACCTATAGCCATATCCAGACAGCTTAGGATCCCGGGGGGGGGGATGAGGGGGAAGGGGGTGCTGAGAGAAAAAAAGATCAGCTACTATAGACTTCCAACTGTTCGCACAACAGCATGAAATAGCGCAATACTGCTAAAGATAAAGACATAACTGAAATGGGATCTTACAGAAGAGAGTCTCACCACCTATTGAGGGTACAGATAGATGTAAACTTTCTTTGCAATAAACAAACTTTCTTTTGCAATAAACAAAATTTCTTTCGCAATAAACAAACTTTCTTGATTACAATACTTATAACAATGAAAACAACGGAACATGATTTTTTTTTTGTCCGGCTAATCATCAACGGGATTTCAGAGTTTGCATATGATTTAGATTTGACACAGAGAGTTTCGATTTTAAAGCTGTATAATATGTGACAATGATACCTGAACGCTGCATCCAACTCCGATAGGGGCTACTAGCCATAGCCAGACAGCTTGGGATCCGGGTAGGGGTGGAGGTGGGGGGGAGGAGATGCTGAGAGAAACAGATCAGCTACAATAATGCTTGCATACTTACGCCAGAGTCGTTCGGTTCCTCCCATAGACTTCCAATTGGTCTCACAATAACATGAATTAGTGTAATGCTGTTAAAAACAAAGATAGAACTGTTAGGTCTTACAGCAGGAAATTTCACCACCTATTTAGGTACAAATGGATTTCAACCTTTTTTCTTTCGCAATGAACAAACTATCTTGATTACGACAAATACAAGCATGTCAACATACCTTAGACAACAATGAAAAGTACGAAACACGGCTTTTAAAAGTGCACCATGTATGTGATAGAAGATCACTAAATGGCAAAGAAGTTGAATGTTATTGAAGAAAGAAAAGGTCATAGAAGTATAATATTTTTTATATACGTCAAGCCTTCACATAAGTAAATCGGAAAGACTAGAGAAAAACTAAATAGGCTCACTTTATGACTCCCATATTGTTCTCAAGAAGGAGCAGGTGCAGAAACTAGTTCAATCCAAAACAGGAAACCAGTTGCTAGCGAGGAAAATAGGGCAAGCTGACCACACTTTGGTCCAATCACAAATAATTTGGAATGCGAATGCATCAATTGACGACTCTTCTGATAAAATAATGCTCTGAAGTCGAATTACAAACAAATGGGAAGTATATCGATTGACGACTATTTTAATGCGCAATCTTCACAAGTCGAATACCAAATAAATGGAATTACATACATCGACTTCTGCCCTACAGTCGAATATCGATAGTCTGAGGTATGATAGCAAATGAATGGAGGTACGTCAATTGACGACTGCTCTGAAGTCGAATAACAAATTAATGGGGGTATATTGTAAGTAAACTACACTCTTGAAATCGAATATCGAATATCGAATAAATAGCAGTACATGGGTTCTGGGAATGGCCGTTTTGCCGAAAATGGGGAAAATCTAGTCTATCATAGGAGTGGATAGAGCAGTTCATTCCCGTCATAATGATATCATTAAAGAAGCTCAGTATCGATTCTTTGAATTTATAGGAATTTTTTAGAAACGATACAGGCCTATCTTTCAACACAGCTATTATAAAATAAAAGCCAGAAATATTATATAAAGTATATCAGGTTGGTATTCATTTTGATCGTCACAATAAACCTATCCAAAACAAACTTATTTGATGAATATTGCCTTAGATCGACCGGAAGATATGGAACACATTCCGCGCACCTATTATCAAAAGGCACCATCTCAAAATGAGTAAAAAGGTGCTGGTGCACTTGAAACAGTGTCAATAAGAAGTAGTTGAGAGCCTCTCAGGGTTTTATGATGTTTCAAAGTATTATCTTACTCTTTTCTTAGGTGTATGGGAGAAAATGTATCCAAATAACAGAAAATAAGAGAAAAATACGATTTTCTCAAAATGTCCTTTTTTGTTCATTATTTCCTATCTACTTTTTTTTATTTCTCAACGTATCTTCATGAATTTGGTATGGATGATAAGTGGGGGAAAACAAAGAAATTATCAGATGGTTTTTTTTATATGTATTATAGTTTTGGAAGAAAAACATTTTTTACAATATTTTTTTTATATTTTAGGTTGTTCTCATATGCTATTTTCAAAAATTCATAAAATCAAAACTTACTAATGAAACAAAAATCCGATCTGATCAAATTTAGATACTGTATCAGATAAGGTGTGTGCCATGTTTCAAAGAGATTTGTTGAAAAATGAAAAAGCCTATCGATATTAAACTTGGTGAAATTTGGGGTAAAAAAACAAGATGGCCACCGTTTCCATGTCAACCGGGAGCGTCAGGGGAAAAAAACAACGACATATTTCAACTCAGTACATCATACCCATTACACTTATATATAAGTTAAATTGATAGGCATAAATGGGGAAAAGTTCACTCCAGCCCCCCCCCCTCCCCCTCTCCCCCCCCCCCCCAATAGATAGATGACTGCTCTGAAGTCGGACATTGAATTTAAACAGACATAAATCAAATTTCAGTAGTATATGGACTGAAAGAGGATGTAGCGAAAGCAAGGAAGAATCATTTTGAAATGTGCCACTATTAGACATCGAAGACTTTGAATCCAAACAGCAACTCATAGTTCAAAGTGATCTGAACTAATAAACAAGAATGCAGCAAATATAGATGGAAATGATGCAAGAGGATTGTGACGGAGAACATACATATCATCCATAAAATGGAGAGAACAAGTTGTGTACTGTTATTTGAGAAAAGCATGTAACTTGAAATACCTTCTACATAATGACAAAGCAGTCAATGGTTGACTAAAAAAAAAAGGAAGAAAAAGATATTCCTAGTCTACTTGCTTGAACAGCTTTTCGGCTTTTGTTAGAACAATTCAAAATACGTTAAAAGCCAAGCAGTTGAAATGATGAGTAATCGCTATTTATAGGTAATCAATGGGACGACTTGCGACAGGGATTTTATCTTGGTTGATTAAAATTTACCATGTTCACCATATGCGGTGATCTCAGGGTGAAATAAGAAGAAACAGCGAGACGGAAGACGAGTAAAAGGATGAAAGGAAGGAAGGAGGACCTACCAGTACCACCAACCAACCAACCACATGCGACAGCAAAAAACACAACAAATGGACTTCGTTAATGATGCAAGAAATCGTGGCCTCAAGGAATATAAAAAAATAAAACGTAAGATTGCTACAGGAAGCAAGTACGGATGTAATTCTCCACAACAAAAACAAGCCATTGGCTCAGAACCTTTGACGATACAAGAAACATGGATATGTCTTGGACAAACACACAGTTCAGATTTGTAGCAGTAAAGTAATAATAACAGATATATATATATATATATATATATATGTATGTATGTAGTAGTGTTGAAGTCAAGAATAGAAAAGAAAGGTCAAAGAGAGTTTTTTTGACCAAATCAGAAACTAGACAAAACTTAGTCTATATGATGTCGTTACAAGGGCAAGAGACAGGCATGAATGGAAGTTAACAACAAAGAGAATCATTCACACCAACGGGTCCTGAGTATTTGACGTAGACAATTTTTACCACTACCATTGTACTCGGCATGTCTAAATTAGCTGAAAAAGATTTTAAAATAGTAGATCGCATATCACTGTCAAAAAGTAACATTTTGAGCAAATCGCAGTTTTAACAATTTTTTCATTATTTTATTGTTTTTTCGCATATAAACCTATAAAATAATAATATAATACTTTGAAACATCATACAATCGTGAGAGGCTATGAAATACTTCATGTCCACCCTATTTCAACTGCTCCAGATCCCTTATACTCATGTCGGGATGGCATTTTCTGATAACAGGTGCGATGAGTGTTTCCCGTGATATTCGGCTGATCTTAGCTAATATTTATAATCATTGATCAAAAATAGATTTTTCAGATAGAATACTTTGTAATTATTAAAATGAGTACCAATTTGTTATACTTTAGACAATATTTCCGGCTTTTATGGTACAACCCATATGTTGAAGGTTAGGCCAGTATCTTTTCTAAAAATAAAATCGTATAACGTGTAAGAATCAATACTGAGTCTTTGTTATGGTGTGAATATCAAGGGAATGAACTGCTCTATCCAGTACTGCAATAAAAGAGTTTTGTCCCATTTGTGGTAAAACTGCTTTCTCAGGACCCCCCCCCCCCCCACCCTTTAAGTTTAATAAGTAGCTGTAACAGAGGTTCTAGAGAAATTGAGTTTAATCCTCAAGTTTAATAAGTAGATGTAATGAGGTAATAGAGAAAATGAGTTTAACCCTCAAGTTTTTTTAATACGTAGATGTAACAGAGGTTCTAAAGAAATTGAGTTTAACCCTCAAGTTTAATAAGTAGATGTAAGAGAGGTTCTAGAAAAAATTGAGTTTAACCCTCAAGTTTAATAAGTAGATGTAACAGAGGCTCTAAAGAAAATGAATTTAACTCTTACGTTTATTAAGTAGGTGTAACAGAAGTTCTAGAGAAAATGAGTTTAACCCTCAAAGTTTAATAAGTAGATGTAACTTAGGTAATAGACAAAATGAGTTAAACCCTCAAGTTTAATTAGTAGATCTAACTTAGGTAATAGAGAAAATGAGTTGAACTCTCATGTTTACTAAGTAGATGTAACTTAGGTAATAGACAAAATGAGTTGAACTCTCATGTTTACTAAGAAGATGTAACTTAGGTTCTAGAGAAATGAGTTAAACCCTCAAGTTTAATAAGTAGATGTAATTAGGTAATAGAGAAAATGAGTTTAACTCTCAATTTTAATAAGTAGATCTAACTGAATTTCTAAAGAAAATGAGTTTAACTCTTTCGTTTATTAAGTAGATGTAAATAAGTTCTAGAGAAAATGAATTTAACCCTCAAGTTCACCTAGTAGATGTACCCTAAGTAATAGAGAAAATGAGTTAAACTCTCATGTTTACTAAGTAGATGTTACTTAGGTAATAGAGAAAATGAATTCAACCCTCAAGTTTAATAAGTAGATGTAAGTTAGGTAATAGAGAAAAAGAGTTTTAAACCTCAAGTTTAATAAGTGGATATAACAGAGTTTCTAGGGGAAATGAGTTTAACCCCCAAGTGTACTAAGTAGATGTAACTTAGGTTCTAGAGAAATGAGTTTAACCGTCAAGTTTAATAAGTAGATGTAACAGAAGTTCAGAGAAAATGAGTTAAACCCTCAAGTTTAATAAGTAGA
>JAXRKP010000298.1:255000-292500 GCA_037039925.1 Doris montereyensis | reverse complement strand
CTCTCTCTCCCCCGCCCCCACCCCCACCCCCCACCCCCCACCCCCACTCCCCACCCCCACCCCCCCCCACCCCCACCCTCCCCCCTAAACCCTCTCTCCTCTCCCCCACTCTCCCCACCCCCACCCCACCTCTCTCTCCCACTCTCCTCCCCCACCCCCCTCTCATCTCTGCAATGATGCTATCTATCTATCTATCTATCTATCTATCTATCTTCTCTTTGTTGGTTTTTTCTTTCTATTTTCTATTTATCTATCTATTGTTTGGGGGGAGAGGGTTGTTTTTCTCTTAGTGTTTTTTTCTCTTAAATTTACCCTGTCCGCCATATGTGGTGATGTCATTGTAAATTAGAGAGAAACCCAGCAAGATGACAAAAACAACTTTTTTTCTCTCTCTTGCTAAGTGAAATATAAATTTTAAAAATAGGACTCTCAACACCTGCTCATCCCCAATCAGTGGGTACTGGAAAGTAGGCTTACATGTCCTCTATCTATCTATCTATCTAAAGTAACAGCGCCACTTTCTCTCTCTCTCTCTATTATGAAGCCATGCATGCATGAAACAGAACCTACTAGTTTTGCCTTGATCTCTCTGCTTCCTTTCATTCATTCTCTATCATTTCTTCTTTCTAGACCCAGTAGATCTATCTATCTATCTAGTCTTATATTTGTCTGTCTCTGTCTGTCTGTCTGTCTGTCTGTCTGTCTCTGTCTCTGTCTCTGTCTCTGTCTCTGTATCTGTCTCTGTCTCTCTGTCTCTGTCTCTGTCTCTGTCTCTCTCTCTCTCTCTCTCTCTCTCTCTCTCTCTCTCTCTCTCTCTCTCTCTCTCTCTCTCTCTCTCTCTCTCTCTCTCTCTCTCTCTCTCTCTCTCTCTCTCTCTCTCTCTCTCTCTCTCTCTCTCTCTCTCTCTCTCTCTCTCTCTCTCTCTCTCTCTGTCTCTCTCTCTCTCTCTCTCTCTCTCTCTCTCTCTCTCTCTCTCTCTCTCTCTCTCTCTCTCTCTCTCTCTCTCTCTCTCTCTCTCTCTCTCTCTCTCTCTCTCTCTCTTTCTCTCTCTCTCTCTCTCTCTCTCTCTCTCTCTCTCTCTCTCTCTCTCTCTCTCTCTCTCTCTCTCTCTCTCTCTCTCTCTCTCTCTCTCTCTCTCTCTCTCTCTCTCTCTCTCTCTCTCTCTCTCTCTCTCATTGTCGTTATCTCGGTTTATAAAGGACAATCCAACCTAGAAACCAAGGATATTATCCATGAACAGACATTCTCCATCATGTCTTTCCAATCTTCTTGAGCTCATTCAAGTTCCAACTTTGTCACTTGCCTTCAAAACCCCTATCAACATGTTGTTGCCATATTGCTCACGGCCCTCCCATCCCCTCCTCCCTCTCACCACCCTAGCAGTACTATCTTTTTGTACTTGCAGGTGTCTGGTTTTCGGAAGTTGTATCCCAACCCACATCCATCCTTCTTGAACCTATTTTTACTTCTACACTCTGACTTGATCTCCAGCCAAGATCTCCTTCTCATCTTTTATTACTTACCTATTTTCATATTTTTATTTCATTCTAGATCTGAACCTTCCACTCTCGCTCATTCTTCACACACCCCTCTACTACGTTTCTTGTCATCACTGTCTTTTTCTTTCTTTCTTTCTACTTTATACTTTATGTTTTTCTTCTGACATCACATTGTGTGATGCCTGAGGTAGTACTTAGATCTAGATTCTAGATATGTCTGGTTTGTTGTCTGACGAAGGGTTATACCCGAAACGTCACGTGTTTGTTCTGTCCTTATTTGGTGGAGTTGTCACTTATTGTCATATTTCGCCTTCGACTTCACTCCACTGTGGCTCCCTCGCACTATAGTACTAGTACTACATGTACTACATTTTGTACTACTACAGAAAATAAGTACAAGACCAAATTTCTGTCATTGTCATGTCATGGGGCCGACCTTGTGTAGCCTGTTCCGTTTATTAACGCTAGAAAAACCTTAGATCACCGACATGGAGGATAAACTTTACTTCAACTTGAAGAAAAAACAAATACGTGTCTGTACACAAGCGGGGATGTTTTAAACCAGTACATGAAACCAATTATCACAAATTCATAATAGTAGTAATAGTCATTACAACACTATCGATTGCACAACAGCGTTTGATCCTTGGACACTGTGTAGCACTGGAAATAAGAACAAGTTGTCAGTGGCAGGTGACAGGTGATGATTTCAACAACAATACCCCATGTGTAAGACGCTGGCCTTGTAGTTAGGCTGCAGGACTTGGGATTATAATAAAAGAAGTCCAGAGTTCGAATCCTAAGTCTGACGTCGCTTTCCTTTGGACATACTTTTAACATGTATTTTCCTGCTCGACCCAGAAGTAAATAGGTATGGCCTTTTGCTTTTACGTTAATACTGGCGATCCTGCAACAGTTGCGGTCACTGCTAATGTTAGTGCTACGTCTGTGCCAATTCTATTCGAGGAAAGCATGGATGCCCAGCCACAGGATAAGGCAGCAAAAGAAATCCGAAAAAAAAACGAATGTCAAATTCAAGCCTGCGTGGCCGGACTTCAAACCCCCGACCTTTGGCTTGGTATGCGAGTGCCTTACCTACTTAGTTATCCGTTCCCTTTAAATTTTAAATGTAAATAAGTAGCACAGCATACATATATATGAGTGGGAAAAAAACAACATGTGACAGACCAGTAGCCTACCACTAGTACTAGTATCCTGTTCAGGTGATGACGTAATGTCAGGTGTTTCGTTTCACGCTATACAACAACACGGCTTTATGGGTTGTAACGGAATTGAATTGAAGAAACTGTACTTTCACACTAACAATACTAACATAATTTTGGCGTGGTCTGTTACTAATGTTACCAGTTGCTGCTGTACCTGCAAACTGTAAGTGTAAATGTAAGACATTGTAACTAGTGTAACCCATTTTCACCTGGGCAAGGTGAGAAAAAAAAACTCACATAAATGTATTGCGTATGTTTTGAGGTAGCCTTCCCCAATGATGCCGAATGTATACTATTTTGTGTGGTTTGGTTTGTTGGTTTTGGGCTTTGTTTTGTATTTTTGTATGATTGTTTGGGGGGAGAAGGTTATTTTTATTTAATGTTTTTTCCTCTTAAATTTACCCTGTCCGCCATATGTGGTGATGTCGTGTCTTAAGTAGAAAGCCAGCAAGATGACAAACAACTTTTTTTTAAGTACTTACAAAGTGAAATATAAATTTTAAAAAGTAGGACCCGAGCAACACCTGCCATCCCCAATCAGTAGGTACTGGTAGGCTTACATGTGCACATACTACACTAGTAAAGTAACAGCGCCACCACCATTAGCAAGCCATGCGCCATGAGAAACAGAACCTACTAGTTTTGCCTTGATTGATGTTATAACAATTTCTTCTTTCCTGAACTCATGATATTACTGAACAACCAGTTTCCCCAACTCACGTCTGACTGCAAAATCATATCAATATCATCAATATCAAATGTGCAGACTTGGGAGTGTAGTTTTTAATATCTCTCCTTCTCATCTTTTTACTATTTTCATATTTTATTTCATTCTATTTACCCCATCCCCCCCCTCTACTACGTTTCTTGTAAATTTTTGTCAATAATCTCACATCACATTGTGTGATGCGGCTTTAACTTTAAAGAAAAAACGTCATTTGTAGTTGTGACTTATTGTCATATTTCGCCTTCGACAAGTGAAGAGTTGGAGGCAATTTTGTACTACAGAAAATAAGCAAGACTTTATGTCATTGTCATGTCATGAGGCCGACCTTGTGTAGCATTAAATAAACCTTAGATCACTGACATTAAACTTTATCACTAAGAAAAACAATGTGTCTGCAAAGGGGATGTTTTAACGTGAACAATAAGCATATAAAATAATTATTTAAAATCCTTGGACACGTGTAGCACTGGAAAAAGAACAAGTTGTCAGTGGCAGGTGACAATTTTCACAACAATACCCCATGGAAAGCTGGCCTTGGTTAGGCAGAAAAATAAAAAGAGTCAGAGTTCGAATCTAATTGGCCACATACATGCTCGAGATAGAAGCTTTTGTGTTAATACTGGCGATCCTGCAGCAGTTGCGGTCACCCAATGTTAGTGCTACGTCTGTGCCAATTCTATTCGGAAAGCATGGATGCCCAGTGCACAAAGAAATCCGAAAAAAACGAATGTCACCAAGCCTGCGTACCAACTTCAAACCCCGCCTTTGGCTTGAATGCGAGTGCCTTACCTTTGAATCCATTCCCTAATTTAAATGTTGGTAGTGTGGAAAAAAACAACCTGTGACAGACCAGTTTTCATGGTTCAGATTTGATGACGTAATGTCAGGTGTTTCGTTTCACGCTATACAACAACACGGCTTTATGGGTTGTAACGGAATTGAATTGAAGAAACTGTACTTTCCCAACAATTAACATAATTTTGGCTGTCTGTTACTAATGTTACCAGTTGCTGCTGTACCTTACATGTAAGTGTTGTCTTTTCTTTGCTCATTTCACCTGGCTTCAAAAAAAACCTATTGTATCGTATGTTTTAGTTATTCCCCAAAAGGACACAGCTTTGGGACACAAGAAATAAAAATACGAATCAAGACTCCACATGTGTACAATTGACATTGAACACTGTGTATACGAGACAAAAACCCACCAGCATGCCTGTATGCTGTTTGCTATAAAACTTCAACAGTAGTGTTCATATTCATATTTATTATATGTGCAGACTAATTAATATCATGTTCTTATAACCCTCATGTGCAATAATCTACACACCTGAAGTAAGTAAACATTCCAGAATCTGTCATGATGTGAAAAATGACATGAAAATCAATAAGCATTTCATTATAAAAAAATCTATTACAAAGGAAAAAAAAAAAATTACCTCTTACATTTAGAACAACTTGGAACATTTGATTGTAACCATGAAATATTTTTTTTTTTGGATTCAATATGTTAAGTTTTCCTTTGAACATGAATCTTTTCTTTGCTCAAACCAGAACAAACTTGTCTTTTAATAAGTCCCAACCAAGGCACAAAAGCTAAAACTTCACAGTATGTTTATTCAAATTATATAGCAATTAGGACCCAAAAAATTCCAGAATCTGTCTGATAAAAGAAAAATCAAAACTTTCATTTCACAGATATAAAAAAATCTATTACATGAGTTGAACATTGAAAACATTGACCAGATAATTTTGACCAATTTTCTCTCTCTTATTTAAACCAGAACAAACTTGTCTTTTTAAGTCCCAGCAAGGCACAAAAGCTAAAAAATATTTTAAAAGAGCTACTAACAGTAATGACAAAGACAGTAATGACAGACAGTGATAACGTTAGAAACCAGATAATTTTGAAAAACTGAACCAGAACAGACAACGATAATGCTAGAAGCTAGAAACTAGAAATTAGAAAAAGAAAAAAGGCCCTGCCCACTTCCTCTCTCTTTCTTTGATTTGTCAATTTTGTTTTTTTCTTTCATTGGGAATTTTACATCCATCACAGCTGCTGCCATCTCAAGAGAAAATAGCAAGATGAAAAAGAAATGAGAACAATTTGTCAGTGGCAGGTGACAGGTGATGGTTTTAACAACAACACCCCCTAACAACACCCACCAACTGCCCAATTGGAATAAGGTTTAATAACCTGCGTTGTCTCATGACTTCTCCGTCAAAAATTGATATTCATTATCTTTTTTATTGCTAGAGGGAGAAGCCATGAGACAACAACGCTAAAATTAGGCAGTTGATGTGTGCTGCAGAATAGTGGTTCTACTCTAGTGGTAATGTTTGGTAGTGACAATCCAATAATGAATTCTCACTTCAACAAAGTCGGCACCTCATTTTCCATGGACTTCCACACAAACAGAACCCATAACAGCAGGCATTCCATCCAATCATACACTAGCAAATACATCAACAAACACTGATAGACAGTCCTCACACCTTTCTTACGACACCAGTTACATGTCAGATGTTTATAAAATATCAAGAGGGTGGAGCTCACTGGTGGTGGGTGTGGCTTACTGGCTGTGGGTGTGTATGAGATTATGATGCTGATTCCTGCGATGAAGATGAGGATGGGCGGTGGGAACATTGGGTGGGGGTGGAGACGACGGTAAGGGAATGGCGGAAAGCGGGGATGCAGTCAAACTGGGACATGGCGCAGGGTAACGGTGACGGTGATGATGATGATGGCGGTAGCACTGTGTCTGTAGGAGGAGCAGGCGACGGACTTTGCATGAAATTGGCCTGGAGATGGGGAGGCTGACATTGGCTGTGGTTGTGGAGATGGAGGTGATGATGATGACGACGACGATGATGAGGAAGAGGATGAGGAGGAGGATGAGGATGATGATGACGTTGATGAGCTTGATTTGGATGAACTTGAGGATGATGACGATGACGATGATGATGTCGAAGCTGAAGATGGAGCTCTTGGCAAGGGGATGGCGGACGGTGACGACACCGAATCTCCCTGCAGGAGCTCTTTCTCTTCCAACTCCACATCCATGTCGTCATCCTCTAAATCATCGTCACAGACAGGAGATGCATCTTCAGCTGTTGCTGTGGCTAAAGACGTCAGCTCCGGTTCTAGTGCTTTCTCACTATCGGTTTCGTCTCTGAACCCTCTGCTGAAAGATCGTCATTTGTCCCCTTGGGAGCGGACGAATCACAGCTGACTTACGCTCTCCATCCTGGTATCCTCTCTTCTTTCTTGCTGTGATTCCATATCTGCGTTGTCGGATCCCGTTGTTTTCTTCCTGCTTTTCACTCTTCTTCACATTCTCTTGTTCCTTGCCTTCTTCATCTCTGCTTTGTCTTCGTTTTCATTACTTGTGTCAACGCATTGCTTCAATCCGTTACCTTTAGCTGCTTCCTTGCCATCGCCAGGTTTAAGTTCGGTCATCTCTTGATCATCAGTGTTTGTGATTGGTTTATCTGGTCCTTCAGATGACTCGTTATCTTTCTCCTCATCTTGCCTGGCTTCACTCTCTTTCTTTTTGTCCGTCTCTAAGGGTACCTTGAATTGATAGAGTATCGACTGTGTGATCCTTGCTTTCATTATCTTGATGAGATTCTTCTGATCTGTCCTCTTCCTGCTCCAACGTTATCTCCCTTACGATCATCTTTTTCATCAGCTACTTCGTCACTCTGCGATTTCTCAACCACTTCTTTCGGACCAACACCTGCTTTTTCAGCGTCCTCTTTCTCATGTGACTTCTCCTCCTTATCGTCCTTCTTTTCTTCTATCACCACTTCCTCTTTTCTTTACTCTTACTTTCTCCTATATTATTTGGGCTGTCGTTTCTGTCTTCTTCCTCTTTCTCATCCTCCTCGTTCTGTCAAACATGATCACCTCAGTATCATCTACTCCCTCAATCCCATCCTCTCTGTCTTCTACAGCTCTCTCCCCTCCGTCGTTGTCTTCTGTCTTTGTCCCCTCCATGAAAAACGTTCTCCTGCGTGGGATGTGACATCGTTGGCCGTTGAGGCTTCACCAGTTTCACCGTCAAGTCCAGTCTTCTTCCTCTTTTTCTTCTTTTTCAACTTCTTCTCCTCGCCCTCCAGTTTTCCTCTCCTCTTCTTCTTCCCCTTCAACTTCAACCTACGACTTTGCCGAGCTCCAGTTATTCGACTGATCTTCGGCTTTGGTGCCTCTGGGGTTGCCTCCACCAGCTTCCTCTTGACCGCCTTCTTTTCCATTTTCTCCAGCTTAGGTTGTTCAGGCTTATCTGCAGGTGTGGACGTGGGGGTAGCGAATGAACTTTTATCAACACTTCGGTTGGCAATTTTCAACAGATAAGCCGTGGTAGATTCAGACTCCTCAAGGTCAAAGTTCATTTTGTACTCTACTTTGATTTCCTCTTTGTTGGTATCTCTTTTTTCTCCATCTCTTTCTCTTCTTTCTTAGCTTTCCACGGACTCAGCTTTTCCGATTTCTCCGCAGCTTGACTTTCTTTTTCAGTTCCTTCTTTTTTTCGCTGACCCGCTCCATTCGCTCTTTCTTCTTTTCCCGCTTGGCTGCCGTGCTGCTAGGAAATTCTGTCAAACAAACAAAAACAACGCAAAATGATTAGTGACCAACAACTAGAGAATTCTTTTACATCACCCACAATCATTCATCAAATGAGCATTTTAAACATCCCTATTCCTGTTTTTTGCTGTAAATCATTTCATGCCCGGTAATATTCTGGCTAGAAGTTATCTTAAACACTAATCTATGTGAAAAGACTGGACAAGTATCAGCCTGAAAAGAGATTTAAAATGAAAGAAATGGAGGTGGATAGGACACAAACGCTCAGAAATGACCCCAACACAATAACAAGACAGAGCCCTAACATGGAACCCACAGGGTAAAAGATCGAGGGGTCAGCCAGGGCTTCAGGAGAGGAGAACTGGAGGGAGACATGAAAAAAGTGGGGCAAATATGGAAATTTGTGGAGAGAAGCGATTGGAGTTGTTTGCTGATGACCTATGCTTCCCAGCTACCTGAAAAGGCAGAAGAAAGAAGATCAAAGGCACAGTAATCTGGAATACTAAAGGCTCAACTGTCACCTTTTATTTATTTGATTCATTGCAATTTACCCTGTCCTTCGTATGCAGTGATCTCAGGGTGAAATAAGAGGAAACAGAAAAGATGAAAGATAGGTGAAAGAGTGAAAAAAGTATCCTGCGGCTCACAATATCAGCAAAAAACTGTTGTAAACCGTGACTCGGCCACACATCTATAAAGCTACAACTAAGATATAAAATTAAAATAGATTTCAGCTCTAAATGATAGATTACTTCTCAATATTCACATTTAATAATTGTTGATATTGATCATCTCCCACATATCTAAGGAGAAGACTTCATTTCTAAATCATGTTTTATTTCATATTTAACACAAAATTAAGACATGTATGCATCACAAGGACATGCACATTCACCCTACATGCACCACAAACACACACATGTGTCACATCACAAACACACACACACGCCAAAAACACACACACACATGCACAAACCATTGACACAGAAGACTTGTCTGGCCTCCCTCCATACCTCTTTAAACTTCCCCAGAGGCACACACATGCACCGCAAACACATACACATACACACAAACACATGGACACACAGAAAGAAACTTACTCGTCTGATTTGTCTGGCCTCTCCTCACAGCTCTTACACTCCCAGTGACCAGTGGGCAGAGACTCCAGGCCAATGCAGAGGTATGGTAACCTCTGTCGCAGCGGTCACAGAACATCATTTTATCCTGTCACAAAGAGAGAGACAGACACACACACACACAATGAGAAACTCCATTTTACTTTAAAGAAAAAAGTGAATCAACTTAGAAATCTATAGAATTAAGTTAGAAATTCATAAAAGCAGTGCTGTGGCCTATGAATCAGTCAAAATCTATAAAAAAAACTTATTGATGTGGCCTCCTGAATCAGTTGAAATGTTGATTCATTACTGTGCTCTGGATTAAGTTGAAATCTATAAAATACATTGCTGTGGCCTCTGAATTAGTTGAAATCTATAGAAATACATTGCATCAATCAGTTGAAATCTATAAAAACTTATTGCTGTGCCTCAATCAGTTGAAATCTATAAAAACTTGTTGATCAATCAGTTAAAAAATGTGCTGCAAGTATTGCCTCTGAATTAGTTGAAATCTATAAAATGTATTGCTGTGACCTCTGAATTAGCTGAAATCTATAAAAACTTATTGCTGTGGCCTCCGAATTAGTTGAAATCTATAAAAACTCAATACTGTGACCTCATCACTTGACTACACAATAATTGTGACAATTTACTTTTAACTAACACTATAATCATATCATTAGAAAAGTTTGCCATTGCTTTCCCTGCAGCGTTTCCTTTCACCAAACTTTCTGTTTTTGTATTATACCCACCTGACGAAGGAGATCTTGGGGAGTTTGATATAAAACAGCCAAGAAATCTTTAACGTGCACAAAAAAAACACTTCTTTTTATTGTCGATCTCCTATGGGGCTAGATGTCGTTCTCCCTACCTGAACCAGGGGAGTGGGCTTTTACTCAAATTAAAACTCAAGATACACTTTCACCGTACCTGAATAACCTTACCCTCCCATTTAGTAATGTGTTGACAGGAGGGCAAGAACCCCCCCCCATACCTGGACTATGGCTTGAATTTGTATCACTCGCATGACAAATGCTCTACCAGGCTTGAGTTACTGAACAACATACAGGGACTATAAAAATGTGTGATCATGACACCACGATAAACCACACATACACATAAACATCATATACTGCTTCAATATTTTTCTAAAGTTAGCGACTCTGCCTTTATGAACGGTTTTATTTCTTTAAATAGGTTTCGCTTCATCCAGGGAATTCACTGACCACACGAAAGACTTGACAGCTGGGCAATCATCCCAAACAATTGTGATACATTGAAGTTATAAACGTTACAGCCTCAGTCCAAAACCCAGTGACAAAAGGAGCAAGATGACAATGAAATACGCTTTCACGTCTAAGGCTGCTGGCTCACCTCGTCATAAGGGTCCATGCACTGCACACAGGACTTGCACTCCATACATTGCCACGGATATGTTTTGATGACGGCCACCAGCTCCTCTGTCAGGTCCAAGCAGCTCATGTGACCTGGACAACAACAAATAATTTAATCATTACATTCATCTAGATAAAGGAAGATACATAAGATAAGATAAGATAAAAACTTTATTGTCCAGAAGGTACATTTCTATGGTGTACCACATGGTATTACATTATATTCGTTTTCAATTCTCTCAATGCATTCATCTACTATGTATTTTCCAGGGTACATTTCTTCTTATGATTTAAACAGGTTATATCAGTTATAAAAAAAATGAAAATTTTATTGAATAAATCTTTTAAAATTAAATACATGTAGACATGTTTAAATTTTTTAAAATGAATAAATGCAAACCATAAATTCACAAACATAAATAAGTGAATGAAATGTGATATACATAAAAATATAAGAAAGGAAGAAAAAGAAATACTAACACAAACATACAACAAAAAATGAAAATACAAACCTAGAAAGACAACGCTAGTGCACATTCATTTACACACAAAATCCACTCAATGTCAAAAGCAAATCTTAAACTTGAAAGACTTGCAGTTGACAAACCAATCCATACAACAAAACCAACAACCCATTGAGGATGACACAAGCAAAGAGAAAAGCGGAGGTGGCTTGGGCGCACCTTGCGGAAAGACCCAACAAAATATCACAAGATATGCCCTGAAATGGAACCAACCACGAAAAAGAAAGAGGAACTTGTGGAGAAGGAGGCCTGGAATGGAAATGACAGAGACAGGATATACGTGGAAACAACGGGAAAAGTTTGCACAAGACAGAAGAAAATGGAAGATGGTTGTTAGCGACCTGCGCCCCAGGCTGTGCGGTGAGATGAACTAAACCGATAACGACTAACCTATCTTGGAACACTGGGCACATCGTATCATCCCTGTCCTTCTTGCGGTCCTCCTTGGTGGATCTTTGTTTGCAAATGCGACATTTCTCAAGCCCGTGAATCTGTAAGGAGACACAATTCGTCACATAAATAAGGCTTACAAATGAATAGAGAAAAAAGCAACGATATACTGTTTAAATATATTAATTCTAAACAGAAAGGAAGCAAGCACATGAAAGAATAAATAAATAAAAATTACAAAACAAAAATGTTTAAAAAAAGTGATACCAAGTACAAGATCAATTTCTCCTGACTTACGTAAAAATCTAAATTTGTCACCATGAGTCAATTTTCCTGGTAACTTTGACCTTTAACCAAGATGACAGCTGATGACAAGAACTTTTGTTTTTAAAAGCTTAAACAGCATATTGCAGCATAATCTCAATTTCGATCAATGACCTGCCTACTTAGTCAGAGTGAGTTCTCTCAGTCAGCTGACAATGCTGTCACACCTGACCACTAGATATGATAGTTAGAATGTTTAGAAAACTATATAAAACCTAGCGGTAGAGGATGTGTTGAGGGTGCCAAGGGGGAATCAAACACATGGGATGAGGTTCAATCATAGACAACTGTGACCATAGCTGTCAACCCTTTCAAATTGAAAAACAGACTATAACCGTGTTAACAAACTCTAATATGCATGATCCCCCATAATATTCCTAAAAAAAACATTGATAATTCAACTCAGAATTACCTGCATTGATGGTAAGCAACAAATAATTTACGGCCTTTCTGGCGAAATTGGACCCAAAAGGGTGTTTCTAGACCTTCACACTAATATCTTTGAGTCTCTGCCATTCACTTAGTAGGTTTCTTTAAACAAAAATTACAGTTAACCCACATACATACTTTTTCATGGTAAATACAGACGTACAGACTCCTGCTAAATATGCTTTTTGCGTACTGATTGGTAGCTGTGTGTAACAAAGTATTATAAAGTCACCAGATTTCATGCTGCGACTAACCTTGGCAGGAACTTTGGTGTCGGGACTTCCCCAGGGTCTCGTTGGCTTCTCCGTCCTGGCTGCTCTTATTGTCCTCTTCCTTTTTCTTACCGACTTTCTTCAACGGTCCGGGGGCGTGTTGAGCTTACTATGCTTGCTTGACTTCCTGCCGGAGTCGACAACACACTCTTTTCTCAGACTTGATGGGAGACACCAGAGGGCTGGTCTCCACCACCATACTAGCAGCATCAACATTTTCCTTGGTGTCTGTGGCGGCGCTTTCCTCCACAGCGGTTTCTTCATTGTCAACGACACCCTCGTCACTGCTGGTGCCACTCTCTCCTCTGATCCAAGAGCTGGCTTCTGAGGATAATAAAGAGAAAGAAATGGTCAGTCATATAATCCTTTTATTGGGTGCGCCATAATATTAATATAAAGACTACGTAGTTTCATTATCAACAAGTAATTTTGTGACAACCCCCCCCCCTTACTTCACACAGCTGTGCAAGAGTTTGTGTTAACAAAAGTGTTGTAACGTGCTATGTATAGTGTCATAACCAATATTTTAAACCAACATTACCATTATCAGGAAACACCCCAGCCTTCTTTTTTTATAAAAGGAAAACAAAAGAATAGGCTATGCAGTTTGATCAATGCAGAAAAACAAAGACACAAAAATGTGAGTAACGTGCAGTGAGATCAAGTCATTTCTTCTTCTTCTTGCTCTCCTTAGTCTCCTTCATCTTCTCCACCTCCTTCTTAATCTTTCTCTCCTCTCCTTTTATTTCCTCTTCCTCCTCTTCCTCCTCCTCCTTTTTCTTGCGCTAGTAAGATGTAACAAAGCAGTTCTCAAATCTATAAATTTATCGTTACCGCAGGTGTTGCATCTACTGGCTTCAACAGACTAGGTGGAATCCGCAGGTATTTAACAGGCTTTGGGGGATCCGTCAGCACAGTTTTCATGGGAAATATTTCAAGTCATCAGTGTGATATCTGTGAGTGAAAAAGATTTGGAAACAAAACAGATATGAAGAATGTTACAAGCATGGATATGTATCATATTAAATATTCACCAAACAAAGCTTTTTAAAGTTGTTAGTAACCAAAAAGAACTCTTCATTTCACCACCACAGTGTCTGTTTATTGTTTGTAAATGTTATCTGGAACGAACTTACTCATGCTTTTCTGAATATTTTCATCGTTAATCCCCAGTTTGTTTGTTTATTACAGAGGAGTTTAACATCTCCACCATGTACAGTGATCTCAGGGTAAATTAAAAGGAAACAGCAAAATTTTTAAAAAGTGTGAAAGAATGAATTGAAAGAAGTATGATCTACCAGTAGCCCCCATTAGTTTTTGTTTCATTGACATTTACATTGTCCACCATATTTGGTGATCTCGGGGTAAATTGAGAGGAAACAGAAAGATGAAAGGAATGAAGCAAGACCTACTAGCAACACCCATCTACCACCCACTTAACACCCTTCAAATGCCCACATAACTTGTTTGTTTTTGCTAGCGTCATTGTAATTCACCCTGTCCACCATTACGGTGATCTCAGGGTGAATTTAGAGGAAATAACAAGATGAGAGATATGTGAAAGAAGAAAAGGAAAGACGTAGGACATACCGACAGCGCCCGTCAACTGCCCGTGCCCACATAACTCAACAACCACATATGTGTACAACTCCAACAAGACAAAACACAAACAGGTAAATGTTTCAGATCAGAACTTCATCCATTGTGGCAACTTATAGAAGCAAAGTGAAGTTGTACAATACTCAGTGTTGACTGGAGGTTAATCAGGAGTAGAGCCCTGACGTTTCTAGGCAAACAGCATAATGTGGTAGTTTACCATTGCTTTCCATGTCACACTTACTTTCATCAATCAGCAATATACCTAAAGTGGTCTCACATCAATGTGACTATAACATCAGTACAACCGATCATTTCTGTTTGATGTGACTATTAAAAATTCCCTTTCTCTCCATAAAGAATACATTTTGTGTTTGATAAAATAACATACAAGAAGCTGTTGTGATCCATATTTTGTTTTCTAAAAGGTGGCCGTATTACTGTTAAATTTAAGTACACTGAAGTAAGGGAAACTTGGGACATTCCATCCCATCAACCAATCAAAATGCCCACTTTATGAAAGTGGGTCATATTTATTACAACATGGACTATTTTGAGATATCTTCTACGGTCATAAGATGATTTGTTAACACAAATAGGTTACTCCTTTCTTTACATAACCTCCACTTCTGGTCCTAGGGTAGGCAAGTTGATGTTACAGCATTCTTGCTACCAATTTCTCTGCTGGATTGACAGGAGGACCAGAAAAGAAACAAATCTGAGCCTCGACTGGGTATCAAATTTGAGTCATCTACACGGCAGCAGGATGCTCTATCAATTGAGCTACAGGGCCATTGCTGTATTCCCTAGATATTGCAAGTTATAAGTAGATTCAATTCATCTAGACATATGCTTGTTTTAGTTTGCCTCAGTGCTAAGCCTCAATCCTTCAGATGAAAATGTGTAGGCTTATGTCAGCCAACAAAAGAGGCCACTTCAACATGACTTATAATCCCTTTGAAATCGTGAAAATACAACATGACCAAAATGCATGCAGCATTTTCTTGTCTCCCTAAGCACTGACTCCTGTATTACTATTTTTACATGCGTTTATGTACATGATAAGAAAACGAAAATCGAAACCATACCTGCGAACTCGATCTTGGTACTGGCCAGGGACTAAAGCCACGGGATAACAGCCCACTTTGGTATTCCGAGCGGGCAGAGACCGGTACCGCTGCTTGGTGTAGTGAACGGTCTGGAGATTCAGCACATGAAATTCATTTAAACCCTCACGTATAGGTTTTTTTTTTTAATCTAGTACCCATCAAGACATGCACAAACAAATGAAATTAAATGTAGCAAGATTATGAGAATTCTGAGGACAGCAAAGTGACTTGGAGTTGCAAGTTGCTGATAAACAGGAAGAAAACACTCATTCCTCTCAGGTCCTGTAGTTGGTCTTCTTTTTTTCTTCTTCCTCTGTTATTTAGTACTGATTGAATATTTCTTGAATCTTTATGCCACTAATGTGATTTTAGAAGTAGACAAAATTTCTTGAGAATGCATTTAAAAGGGTTCCTGGGAATCCAGGAATTCAATAGTACTATTAAAATCTCTTGTTTCCATTTTTAAGAAATTTATTACCAAAGAAAGAGCCTAATCAGTTTAATATCATGTTGACATAATGCATTGAAATGACACATATTATGTTAAAAAATAGATTACATATATTCATTAACAAAATATTATTTAATTATTGAGTAAAAACAATTGCAAGAGTATAAAATATTTCAAATTTTTTTTAAAGCAGCAATACAAAAACAAACAAAAACAATTGGAAATTAATTTCGAGCATTTCATGATCCAAGATTAGTAATGTTCCACCAGATATTTTAAGTGACAAAAGCCAAAAGTTCCAAATCTGCGATAAACGTAATAAACTTATTCGTAGCTGCCAACTAAAATAAAAAAACAGAGTCGAATTAATTCTAACTTGCACGTAATGTACCAGATAATACTGAAAATTTAACTTTAATTAGCCCCCTCTTGAGGTAAATAACAAAACCTTTGTTCATCGCTTGCCTTTCTGGGGAAATGTGACCTTTATTTGAGGACTTTCACCCCAATGTCTCTAAGTTTCTGGCGTTAAGTTAGAGTTTCTTTCATAATAAAAAAAAATACAGTAAGACTTACAGGCTTTGGAGCACACAAAAAAAACCCAACCCTGTACTAATTATGTTTAAACATACAGGTTGGCAGCTGTGCTAATGGTTTCCTCACAAGCCCTTGTACAAAGTTGAATCACTATCATGCAAAGAGATGAGGCTCTTGATTTTTGAATAAGAGAAATACAAACAGTGAAATATTTGAGCTGAGCTTTCTTTAAAGAAGGTATATAGCCTTGTTAGAACCGTATTAATTATTGGATCGCAATTTCATAATCATGAAAAATTGTGACGTACGAAAGTTTGCACGTCAAAATAGGCTTGTCTCTCATCCTTCTTCTCACGCATGAGATTGGCGTTAAAATCTGCCGCTGCTCTTGCCGCTTTTTTGCTGTAGGAGTCAATCTTGCTTTTGTCAAGCTTGGATTGCTAGAAAGGAAAGGCAGAAATGGGCAATAGTCGATTGAATGCATTTTGACCAACAACAAAACTCTAAGAAATCGTAAATCCTACTTCATGCAAAGACATTACACCCGACTGAAATCATAATTACTTACCTAGAATGAAAATATATTTATTATGATACCCGTGTGTTCCAAAGAGAGAAAACAAGGGAAACACAGACAGACAAGCAGTTTTGTTTCATTTAAATTTACCCCATCCATCATGCGCAGTGATCTCAGGGTGAAATAAGAGGTAACAGTAAAATGAAAGATAAAAGTGGAAGAGTGAAAAAGAAAAAAAAGAAGGACCTATCAGGAGCTCCTGCCAAACTACAACGTGCAAAGAAGATTTGAAAAAGATATGGAGCGTTTATCAACAAAAAACAATAGAACAAACTAAAAGCTCTCATGAAATATATAAAAAAGGAGTAAAAGAAAAACTCACATCAAAGCTGAGTTCACAGCATTTTAAATAAAAAAACATTAAAATCTTATCAGATCCATCATGAAGTTTACTCAAAACCAATTGACTTCTTTGAATGTGTCATTTTGGCTTACCACACTATATTTCCTTGTGCTTTTCTCGGATGACTTTCTTCTGTTTTTCTTGCAGGACACCTATGTATTCCTGAAATCAAACATGCAAAAAGCAACGTAGACTGTTAGTACTCAAAGCAACGTAGATGGTTAAAACACAAAGCACAGCACACTGTTAATACTGTTACTGGAATAAACATACAAACAAGCAACAGACCAAGACAGGCTTTCAAACACAAACTTGGCTTTAACATTTTCTCCAGTAAAGTAAAAACTCTCAGGGCTCAATTATTGGAAAAAACTCTTAGGGCTCAAGTATGGAAAACTCTCAAGGTTCAAGTGTGGGAAAATTCTCAGGGCTCAAGTATGTAAACCTCTCACTATCAGGGCTCAAGTATGGAAAAAATTCTCACTATCAGGGCTCAAGTATGGGAAAACTCTCAGGGCTCAAGTATGGGAAAACTCTCAGGGCTCAAGTATGGGAAAACTCACAGGGCTCTAGCATAGAAAACTCTCAGGGCTCTAGCATGGGAAAATTCTCAGGGCTCTAGTATGGGAAAACTCTCAGGGCTCTAGTATGGGAAAACCCTCAGAGCTCAAGTATGGAAAACTCACTCCCAGGGCTCTAGTATGGAAAACTCTCAGAGCTCAAGTATGGAAAACTCACTCCCAGGGCTCTAGTATAGGGAAACTCTCAGGGCTCAAGTATGGGAAAACTTTCACTCTCAGGGCTCAAGTATGGAAAACTTTCAGGGGTTGAAATATGGAAAACTCTCACTCTCAGGGCTCAAGTATGGAAAACTTTCAGGGTTGAAATATGGAAAACTCTCAGAGCTCGTGGATGGAAAACCCTCAGGGCTCAAGTGTGGAAAACTCTCAGGGTTTAAGTACGTAAGTGTCATATCCCATGTATTCTAATATCCAAAGTCAATCAACTTTTAACGTGGGACCAATACCTCATCTTTTAGTCTTCTTCTAATGCTTTCTGCACTGAAGGACGTCTGATCATTCCCCTCCACCTGAAAAAGCTGATGAATGAACAGTATTTGCCTCGATGTTCTTCAATATTTATATCCAGTTTATCCAGAAAATTTCTTCCAAACAATTAAGTTTCTGCTTCTTTTCATTATCATATATTGCAGGGGTACAGTCGTAACATTATATTACAAGCATGCCCTGAGACAATGATGGATTATGATTTCTCTTTATGATAAAACTGGGTCTCTCATAACTTTGACTGCAGAACTCAGAAACCACCTGTATTGGGCACGGGTGATATCAAGTACGGTTATTAGAACGAAGCATAACAAGATAGTGAGGTTACGCCGGCCTCTTATCATATAGAATAGCCAGAAATCGATAACAATTAGATCAAGTAACAATAAAAAGTGTCCTCCATCACAAGCAAACAATCTTTTTTAATATCAATTCAAATGCTGATTTGATTCAATAGTTCATTCGCTAAGAACCTAAAGCATGCTTTTTGAAATCTACAACATGCAAACTATGGTGGTTGTGGGTGCAATGGTGCCTAAGTTTATAGCACTCAAAATTAAAGAAAAACAGCTTTATAGATATAGATATATATATATATATATATATATATATATATATATATATATATATATATATATATATATATATAATATATATATATATCCGGGCAGTGGACAGGTAAGCACCTGTACGGGGAATAGATGATCCCGCCCTCCACGAGTCTCCTACTGCCTTGCAGGCAGGTCTTGGCTGACCAAAAGCTAAGGGAGTTAACCCTAAAAAGAAAACAGCCTACTGCCTTGCATGCCTGTCTTGACTGACCAAAGGCTAAGGAAGTTAACCCTGACAGAAAATAACAAGGCCTGGTAAGGGGGCCTCAAGGTGGCAGCCCCACCATCTACCTAGGGTGCAGTGGGCTAATCCCCTGCTTACCCAAAACCAAACAGATTCAGAGAAATAAATATAATATAACCAGCTTGATCTTTCGAACGACGAACTTGGAAACGAATACGGATTGTGATTTTTGGAACATGGAATGTTAGGGCAACAAATGGAAAAGAGTTAGAATTAGTTGAAGAAACGGAAAAATTCAAAGTAGATATTTTGGCCATTACAGAAACAAAGAAAAAAGGACAAGGAATAGAAAATGTACGACCGAATCATATTTTAATCTTTCAGGTTTAGATGATGTTAAAGATAGAGCTAAAGCAGGAGTAGGCCTTCTAGTGCATAAAAGGCATGAAAGCTACTAGGAAAGTTGGAAATTTATAAGCCCAAGGCTATTAGCGGTAAATATTAAACCAAAAGGACGAAAAATTAAATTATTAATAGCTTATGGACCAAATGAAGAAGCAAATAAAAAGAAAAAGATATCTTCGAAAACGATTTACAAATAGCTACAGAGAATCTTAAACCCAAAACAGGAACTAATGCTTTTAGGATATTTAAACGCTAGAGTAGGCAACAATGTAGAAACGTCAGAGGAGTAATAGGTAAAGAAGGAGAAAATGGAGAGAGACTAATAGATTTTTGCCTAAAGAATAACATGAAAATAGCCAACACCTTTTTTCCTCATAAAGATATCCACAAATATACAAGAGTAAATGAAGACAAGTGTGAAAAGTCAATGATAGACTACATAATAGTTAGCAGCTCCTTTTTACAGTACATTGGATGCAAGAGTAAACAGAGAAGCAGAAATATTTAGTGATCATCACTTAGTGATTGCCAAAATGAGATTACTGACTGAAGGAAACAAACATGAAAAGGAGAGAGAGAAGAAAGCTACTAAAAGAAATACTTGCAAACAAAGAGACCAGAGAATAGGATAGATTACGTGAATAAAAGAACTATCACCAAAGAGGAAGTTAGGAAGCAAAAGCGGGAACAATGGGAAGAGTTTGGACAAAGACTTCAAGAAAGCTATCAAGGAAATCAAAAGCTGTTCTGGGGGGCAATGAAGAGCATGAGAAAGACCAAAGCATGCCCAATACAACAAATTAAGAATGTCAAAGGAGAAATAATGAAAGAAGACAGCGAAATCATGGAAACATGGAGAAAACATTTTCAACAATTACATAATCCCTCCAGAACGTATGAAACAAAGCGTAAAGATCAATTATAAGAGTAACAAGTAATCAGAGTGAGACAGCTGAAGTTATATAGAATATGTCAATGGAAGAAATTCAAACAGCTATAAGAAAAGTGAAATTAGGAAAAGCCCCAGGAGTAGATCAAGTTTATCCAGAAATGATTAAAAACCAAGGAGAGAGGTAGACAAACTACTACATGCAATATGCCAACAAGCATGGAAGTCCAAACAGGTGCCAGACGACTCGAAAAGGGAACAGTAGTGCCAATACATAAGAAAGGATCAACTATGGAATGCTCAAACTATAGAGGGATATCACTACTTAGCGTTCCAGGAAAAGTATATGCCAGGATACTGGAAATGAGACTAAGAAAAGAGTAAAAGATCAGATTGAAGAGCATCAGAGTGGATTTAGACCAGGAAGAAGTGTACAAGACCACATATTTACAATTAGACAAATAATAGAAAAATTCCTTGACTTGCACATGTGTTTTATTGACTTAGAAAAAAGCATTTGACACTGTGAGTAAGGGAAAAACTATGGCATTCCTTAAAAGAACACAATGGAGAGCAAAATTTAATAGAAGCCATTAAAAGTTTTTATAATAAACCAGCATGTGCAGTGAGAGTAGCTGGAAACATATCTGAAGAATTTGATGTAGATATAGGAGTAAGACAGGGTTGTATCCTAAGTCCTAAAGATCAATTGCTTATCACATTTATGGATTCAGTCGCAAGCGTCCTCAAATATGAAGAAAGTGAACATAGGTATGTGAGCTCAAACCAGTAAATGTATCAATGCTTTCATATATATATTATAAAGCAATGCTCCTTTAGGGCCCTAGAGAGCTCAAGCCTGTCCCAGATTCTATAGCAGAACAGGTTACAATGCAGGACGCTGATCTTACTCTCCATCTGATGCTTATACCATTCGCATCTAGATTCAGTTAAAAAATATGTGTTATGTGTTCTTCCCTAGCATTGTCAGATTCAAACCAAGGACCATGTGATCCTTAGTCAGCAAACTCACCAACAGGCCATCGATGAAATGAAGTCATAGAAGTATAACAAGGATTAAGTAAGAAAGATGAGTGTATATCTTAAAGTAGAGCCCTGATTATCTTCTAGGCATACGACATAAAGCGGCAGTTTGCCAGCCATTGCTTTTCACGCTGACTATACTTTCGCCAAGTCTGAAAAAAACCTAGCTTCCCATTTAGTTATTAAGTTTGACAGGATGAGCAAGTAAAATTTGCCTTGATCTGGAATCGACCTCAAATCTGATCAATCTACTGGGTGATAGATCTAACATTTTACCAACTGAGCTAGCGGACAGAATGGCACTCTTGATTACCCTTCACTTCATTTTTTTTACATCTTACCTAAGGACTTCCTAGAGGGCCCCGTAAGTTCTGATCTCTGAGCTAAATCATCAACGATAAGATAAGGTGGAAAAAAGATGACTCACAAGCAAAGCGATTAAATTGATGTTGAAAACTTACTTGGTAATTATCGTTATAATCCTTCAACATCAGATCGTACACCTCCTCACTCCTCAAAGCAGTCAAACCTACATTGGAGTTGACAAAGACCAAAGAAAATTAATCAATTATATTATTATGCATAAAGGTTTCATTTGGGGGCTTGTGCCCAATAATGAAAGGAAAATAAAGTTCCTTCAAGGCTGTAATGGCCCATAGATCCAGAGCTTATCCTGGTTTCTATAGCATGAAGAAGAGCGAGTGATAATAATCACCTCCGGGACACAAGATTAATCTGACACAGGATTTTATTCCCAAGCTAGTGCACCTGGGTTGAGTGGGAAAAGGTGTGTTAAGTGTCTTTCTCAAGGAACCGAGCATATCCTGATCTTAAGTCCGGCAGCCTAAGCACTCGGTCACCGTCGCCACACACAGCCCATAAAACTGGAGCTTAGCGTGATATCTATAGGGCAAGACAGCCAGATGGGTGATACGAGATATGCCTTTTAACAGGCAGCTGGTTTCTCAGACTCTCACATTTCTATCCGTCTCTGGTAACCAAGCCAATGGCATCTACGTGAAAGGCTCTTTCCAAGGATATAATGTTGGACCAGGGATTCAAACCCACAATCTCACAGTCGTAAGTCAAAGCGACTACCAGCTAGCCCACCAATGGCACAAACACTACATTAATGATGAATGAAAAGCGCATGAAAAAAAGAAAACCAACACAAAAGTAAAATACTATGTCATGGCTGCCAACCTTTCCATATTGAAAAACAGACATTGACCACACATCTAGTCTTTACATGCACAACACCCCGTAATATTCAGAAAACATTGATAATTTAACTTAAATTATGCCCTTTTAAGGTGAATAACAAAAAGTCCACTGATCACTGGCCTTTCTGACTTGCGACGGTAGCTTTGCAAACTCAGAATGATGTCTCTGGACTTTGATCTCAATCTCTAAGTTTCTGCTGGTGACTTAGCGTTTCTTTAAATAAAAATTACAATTAACCCGTATATATATATATACTTTTCAAAGTAAATATAGACTTACGGACTCAAAACCCCAAAAACATAATGAAGTATTGTTTTTTACGTAATGGTTGGCAAGCTACGTATGTTAAACAATGCCTGCCAATCATTTAATTCAAAGAACAGACTATAACCACACAAACTAATTGAACCCACACAATGGCCCATAATATTCCAGAAAGCATTGACAATTTAACTTGATGCAACTCCCATTACGGCAAATAACATGCCTTTCTGGCAAAGTGCAACAGTAGTCTTGTAAACTAAGAATAACTTCTCCGGACTTTCACCCAAACCTCTGTGAGTGTCTCTGCCTTTAACGTAACGCTTTTTTAAAAGCAAATTACAGTGCGTTCATCAAGGTAAATACAGATTTACAGACTCAAAACAAATAAAATGTACTTATACACAGCAAAAACAATAATTTCCAAATAACATATACATGAGAATACATAAACTCTTCCAGGCCATTATCGCCCATTCAGCCAGAGTTTATCCACAGTTTCTACAGCATGGAACATAACAGGGACACTAGCCTGTCACAGGCTTTACCCCCAGTCTGATACACATTTACACCCGGGTTGAGGTGGGGGAAACACATGGCAAGTATCTTTCTCAATGAACACAGGGTGGGATCTAGCATTGCCAGGATTTGAATCCGGAATGCCATATCCAACGGCCAAAGCTGCCTGGCTTACAATGTCACACACTACATGTGTGTTACTGCCAATAGATAAGTTGACTGGACATCGGAAAAGGAAAGTTTCCTATTAAAATGTACATGAAGCAGTATGCACATACAATCTAGTTAAACACACAACTATTTTCTTTCTAAATTGCTATCATTGTAAGTAAAAAAAAACAAAGTCCCTTCAAGGCTGTTACAGCCCACAGAGCCGGATCTTTTATCCCTGTTTCAATAACGTGAAGCAGGACGGGTCGTAATAACCACTCAGGCACAATTATCATCTTTACACAAAAATAATAAAGTCAAAACAAAAGAAAAAAAAACACATAAAAAAAGATGAAACAATGCAAAAGATGAAAACAACAAGTTTGTAAGGCTGAAGATAAAAGCCGGAGCCAAAAGAAAAAGTGGCATCAAAAGAGACAAATCATCCTTAACTATCAAAGAAACAAAAAAAAACAAAAAAAGAAATAGTCAACAAAACAATTAAAGAATAAATTCAATGAATAAAATCGAACCATATCATATAAAAACTTAATCGACCACACAGTCAAGTATGGCAACAACAAAAATTACCCACAACCAGTGAACGACATCATGATAAAGTGTCAAACATCCGATTCATGATATACAGACACTAAAAGGCTGGGTTTTTACAAACGGCTTTGAATCAAATGGTAACAATCTCTTCAACGGTCCCATCAACCCTTCCACCAGACAAACCAATAACAAAACACCGCCACACTTGCAACAGCCGCAGAAGAAAAGAAGAAAGAAAGGAGGTGTGCACATTTTTCTTCTTTTTTTTCTTTTTTCTTTTTATATTATCTCACCCTACGATACAGACAATGCTGAAACAGTGACAAAACTAACATCACAGCTCACAGCAGCCTACAAGTCTCTTGCTGTCAACCAGACTGTGTAAAAAAGGAAATGGGAAGAGAGGTGGAGGGGAAGCCATGCTGCTCACAACAAAAGGTAATTAAGGGGAGCAAACTGTGCCCTGCTGACAGTCTGCCCTCAGGGGACACCAGCATCGTAATTATCTCCCCTTAGGAGTGACTTTTCAACCCCCAGGCAACAAGATTTCCATGCTGGGAATGCAGTGGTTTCAAACTGTGGAGGCAAGCAACCCCAAGCGCCTTCAATTCTTCACTCACTTCTCTCCCATGCACGGTGGATCAAGTATCAACCTGTCGCCTCTAGAGCTACATTTTTCCACCAACCACAGCTAGACACATTTAGCTCTATTATACTGGTTTCACCTCAGGCATTGTCTCAAATTGCTAGCCAATGAAATATCATACATGAGTCAGTTCTTAAAGACATGACTTGTGGATAAGCTGTTACATTTACAATGTTGGCAAGCTCTTACTCTTATTTATACAAAGAGGCATAAATGATACAAAGGAGCCACAGTGCAGTGAAGTCAAAGGTGAAAAACGACACTAAATGACCTCCACCAATTTATTGTCTATATTGGTGGAGTTGTCATTTATTGTTGTATATAAATGTAATCAGTCTCTCTCCAGACGCTTATCTGTACAAACCCACACATAAGCATAACCAAACACACAGATTTTGTGTTCAGAAATGACTCGTTATTTCATTAAATAAGCTACTATTCTCTTACCTGCTTCAAACTATAATAAATGTATATTCCTCCAGAATTGGTAAAGAATGATATCAAAGAAGTAAAAAAAAAACAACAGATGATGGTTACAAAAATAAATGTAACATGACGTCATTACTTCCTACTTCACTATAAACTCAACAGTGACTACTAAACTATTAACTGGTTTCCACCATCCACACTTTTATGCCAAATCAAAGATACTGCGTGATGGATCCAGCTTTGAAAATCTTCATACATTATAACGCACACAAATTAGGAGTTTCTAAATCATCTAATCACAGCTTTCCAGTTTCTTTCTTTCTCTCTCTGGGTTTTTTTTGGTTTTTTTATCTGTGTTTAAACCAAGTGAGACACACCGGCTTGACACCCAAACTTTTGTTGACTTTTTATCTCCCATTTCATCTCCTACATTGTTCATTTGCCACTGACCTCGAAGGCGCGTGCCACAGCGTCCGATGACTGCGGCGACCACGGAGATAACATGATAGCATGACAGCTCCATGCTGGCTTGAAATGAAATGCCTGCCTTTCATTCTACAATTTCATCTCAAGATATTTTCAAAACTAATGTCACCTCAATTTAGACCCGCTAGCCATTTTGTCCCTGCTGTTGTGGGCTCCGTGGGGTTTCCTTGTCAGAGGAGACAACTCAACAGTCCATACCAGCAGCAAGCCGGGAAGGATATAAAAGGCTCCACACACACAATGACAGGTTCTCATTTTTATGAATACAAAGTGAGAGTCATTCCTCGCTCAAAACAATTTCCCCCATGTTTCCTTGACGGAGAATAAAACTCATGGTAGGTAATCCATATTGTCATGAAAGAAAGTCTTTTAAAAAATGTAAAAAATTCACAAAAGCAAATTAGACTTGACACCGTTCTCATTTCAATAAGCTAAATGGCATTATTAGCACCTTGTTGAAATCTCTGTTTATCCTAGCTTTCATGTGGAAACTTCCTGACATGTTTCATTACCCCTATCCATTTTAATTGGTGATTTCAGTTCTATTAGGAAAACTAATTGATTTCAGTTTCAGTTGGGAGATAATCAATGAGTTTGGTTACCCTGTCAACGTAAGTGGTGATTTCAGTTTTATTAGGAGAAAACATAATGAGATGTTCATTCAAGTTTACTGAGGTAAGGAAAACAGTTGAATTTATAAAAGGTCATTGCATAGTAATCAAATAAGAAATCTTTCACTAAAAATGGTTTTCATTGGAGTTTGTTTGTTCACAACAAGAACAATAAAGAAGGGTATTGTGTGGCAATCAAATAAGAAATCTTTTCACTAAAAATGGCTTTCATTGGAGTTTGTTTGTTCACAACAAGAACAATAAAGAAAGGGTATTGTGTGGCAATCAAAAAAGAAATCTTTCAATAAAATGGTTTTCAGTGGAATTTGTTCGTTCATAATGAGAAGAATGAATATCTTTAACCCTTTTTTTACATGGCAATCATCTCAACTGATTTAGAATTTCCAGTTATTGGTTGTTTTTTAAATCAAACTTAACATTTGTAGTAACTTAGTAACTATAAAATATGACTTATTTCACACTTTTAGTAATAGATCTAGTTATCATTTGATTTGCATTATTATGTCAGGGAATCGTAGTGACAGTTTATAAAAACACAAAGCAATAGCATGAAAGCTGATTCAGCAACAACTGGACATATGCTTTCATTAGACAAAATTTGAGAAGGAAAAGAAAAGTGTCCCAGGGACAATAACAACCCCCAAAATAAGGCAGTGGTAGCTCAACATCTTTAAAATAAAGCAAAAGAAAGAGAAAAATTGAGGAATCGTTTCTTACCCAAATCCGACTGTGTCTCGGTCACAACGCCTTTTCCCTCAGGAAATCCTTTTCTTCTTTGTCACAGACACGTCTGTACAGATCTTATAATAAAAGGTAAAAATAAAATATTATCAGAGGGGTTCGGTCACAACTGGCAGTCTTGAGAGTTTGTAATTACAAGCACACAGGTTCAAACTCCTGACTGGCCAAGGATTTGTTCAAGAGTTTGTATTCTTGAGAAAGATATTTCACTCTGCTTTCCTTGCTCGACTCAGGTGTGAATGAGAACTCAGCAGTAGGGTAGAGAAGAATCTAGTTAAAATGCTAGTATGAACCTGCTAACAGGTAGTTGTACTGCATTGTTCTCAAATTATAAAGTCTGCTGGTGGATAAACGATGTAAAGTCAGTGAGTCTGCACTTGTGCAGGGATATAGAATCTATCTTTAAATTCATCTTCACTTGAAGCTGTCATCAAACTGACACATCGTGATTTCACTTGGGTCTTAATGTTTAATATCTCTTATTTAGTAGGAATTATATATTTGCCTTTAAAGAATCTACTTTGAACCCGTATCCACTTTACCTCAGCTAAAATAATATCTGAAAAACTGATATCGCTCAATATTTTAATTTGGGAACTTATGTGTTAATTGAAACGTCAAGAAGAATTTTATGTAAACTTTTTTTTAAATGTCAGTCATCTTGTTTGTGTTAACATTGATCATGAATACAAATTAATAATCATTGTCTTGTGTTATTTCAGTCAGCATTGCAAATGGATCAATTGTGTCTTTTAAAGAAATCAAAAGAAATGTTTGAAAAAAATCGGAATGTTTCTGTTCCTCTTCTTAATGGAATTTTTTTCCGTAAATTTGGGTTTACTGTTCGTGCATTGTGAAAAGTCAGAAATCACAATCTAAGTGTATGTGGAAGAACTAATGTCTGCAAGTGTCATGAGAGGAGAGACCTACCAGGATACTTCCTTTTGAAGGATTTGACCTTAAGGTATTCGCTGACTTGCTCTTGTAAAATGTGCCACTCGCCACCATCCAGTGGCCATTGGTACTCAAAGAGATTCTCTGCTGTAAACACCCGTCTGCACAGATCAATTAAACAATAAGAGCTTTTAAAATTCTGATTTTAAAAATATAAAAAATGGCTAATTTGAATATCATGATAATGAAAAAAACAAAAATCATATTTTTAAGCAATATAAATTGTGTGAGTATAAAAAGTAATGAATAACAATAATAATTATATAGTGCATATATATATATATATATATCCACAGTGATGATCTATGCATTTTACAATGAAAATGGGCAAACAATATGTCTACAAGTGCAAATTTTTACACATTTTTATCAATTATGCAACAAACACTAACAACATGGCATGAAAAGCATGTCAACTTAATATTAAAAATGATGTACATAGAGGGCCTACTAAGAATTTTAAGATGGATAAAAGCTATATATACAAAAAAGATAATGTTTTTAAAGTTTGCTTTTAAAACAATACAAATATATTAAAACGATGGCCCCACATCCAATTAGGTAGGGCCATCCAGGTAATCGTTTAAAATGGTATAATTAAAAGTTAGTTTTGTTCAGTAGATTTAATGCAACTTGATTTTCCAATCTCAATTCTTAGCCACTTATCATAATTTGAAAAAAATTTTTTTAAAGACAGACAAAGAATCACATTGATTCACACAGCAGTGAAATATCTTTAATTGAGTTGCCAATCACACAAGTCATATAAAAGCATTCTATTTCATGTGAAGTGAAATGATGGAAATATTACAGCATATGGCATATATATATATATATATATATATATATACACCTGACTACAGCATTTCTGATTGCAGATGAAATTGATCTAAAGACTAAAGCATTGATTAAATTGTAATCAAAAAGCATAACATTGTATTTGCAGCCCTATTTGATGATTTATTAAATTTTTTGCTACTCCTGAAAAAGTGATAACAGGCAGACTTACGCATTTAGACAGTTTCACAGGCGATACGGACAAAGAATAAAATCCATTCCCAAATACCACAAATGAAGGGTGTTATTGAGGTACATAATATACATATCATTAAAATGGAAAACACTCCCATAGTAGAACTTTGATCTTTTAAAAAAGCGTTTTTTATAACTTTTCTAATAAAATGTTTACATATTTTTAAACATGATGTATTGTGGATCATACTTACTTGGATTCTCCGAGCACATCTCCCAAGCCTTCTCTGTAGCCTCGCACTCTTTGGACGGAGTGGGTCCTTCTGCAACGGAATCTGAAGCAATTGAATCCTTTGTATTCTCTTGATCGATACTTATCGTGTTGCGTAGACGGATGTCTTCTGTATCTGTCATCATAGACAGTTTTGTTTCTGAATCTGAAGCACAGGAATCTTTCGTATCGTCCAGACAGAAAAGCTTCTTGGGCGGCATGGAAGAAACTGAACCCCGCCTGCATCATAGTAGGATCTACGGGAGTTTGATCAAGCCCCATACGTGTCTCCTCATCTATGTTATACACTTTCTCTGGCTGATGGACAGGAAGGGTTTTGTGCCGCCTCATTTCCATCTCAACTTCCATATCGTTTCCATTCTTGCTATCAGACTCTGACCTGTTTTTCATCATTTCAAAATGATGAGGCTGCTCAGATATTGAGGACATCTGCGAAAGGTCTGGATCCTCAATCTGTTCAGTCGTGTTTTCAATTTCGGATTCATCTTTTTCATCCATTAAGTCTTTAGGTTGATCATCTTCGGCCAACAGAGCCCTCTCAGACGCCTCATCAATATCTTCTTCGGCATTACTTGCTTCTTTATCATCGTCTGGATTTAACATGTCACTTTCCTCTCGACACTCATTTTCCACATCATCTAATCTTATCTGTTCCTGGGTGTTTTCAATCACTGTAAGCGGGGAACAATTTCTGAGTCTTCCTCTTTCGAATTTTCATCCACTTCCATTTTCTCTTCTTGTTGATCACTCACATCTTTTCCTCAGCTTCTTTATTGACGTGATCTAATGTTGAATAACACAGAGGAATCTTTCTCATAAACTGCAGTTTGTTGAAGACCCTGAGCACTTTGCTCCTGCTGTTCTTGGTTTGTCTCATGATTGGATGAAGATGGCTGAATCTCAGTTGATCCTTCACTCTCCTCCCTCCCTGGCTTACCTTCGGTATTCCAGACAAAGTCCTGAAACAGGGGAAAATGTTGAATGATATTTAGATGCACTCTCCCACAGATAATACATTACAGGAGAATTAGTAGCGGTCTGATAAGATGCCCTTTGAGAGATTGAAAAATCATGCTGGTAGGCAGACAATGCTGAAAGGCGGACGAAATTTTATGTAGCAAATGGTCGTCCATTTCTACTTGACAAGCATGCAACAGATAATGAAAGTTCTCTCATTCACCAAGACAATGGTCATTGGTTGGACACATGCATCTTTCAATTGATTGACAATGATTAACTTCAATGTCGGTCATTCCACCAGATCAACCCATCAAAACAGTTTATTATTTTTAAATATCTTCATAAAAGTCATAGGATGCTTTATTGACACAACGAATAGGTATCTTCCTTTACATGATCTCTATTTCTGGTAGCCGTATTGACATCAGACCACTCAGTGTTATGACTTTTCAAAATGGATAATATTTTATGATTCAGTGGCGACAGTGATGCAGATTAGAGGTTTTACGTCTTTTCATTTTTCACTGATTCCCTGGGTCTGGGTAAATACATCCGCGGGGCCTTGCAGCATAAACTCAATCGGGGAGAGAGTGCGGGTTCACAAGTAACATTGATGAACAGCTGCGCGGAAGCAGCCTACTGTCTTCATGCATGATTCTGTCGTTCAAATGGTTCCAGTAAAAAATTATTTATTGGGAAAAATTAGTTTCTAATCCTGGAAAAGCTGCGACCGGTAAACGCTGGTTTGCTTCAGCACTCCATTTAAGCGCTATGTCTGGGATTTCCGTTTACTTGCTACAAACCTCACAATGCTATGCCCGGCATTTGCCGGGAAGAAAACATGGATGAGAGGCTTGAGAATATTCCTCCTTCTCGTTACGTTCTTACTGTCTTACATTCATTCTCTTTTATAATAATGCTTTCTGATTGGTTAACTATGTAGTAAACAGGAAAAAGGACGCTTTCAGGTTCATAAAGTTACAGGTCAAATGGGCATCTGGTTGAGTCTATTTCAAAAGGGTGTGTCCATCATTATCTGTGCCTCAGGCAACCTATACTGGTAGTAGTAACCATGCTAACAGTTGAACATATGTACTATGTATGAAGTAATCTTGATTTATACAACTTTCATTTATTGGTCCCACCTATTATTGTAAAATGGAATGATCTAGTACTCAACTTCTAGTAGTCCATCGCTAGAGGGGTGTAGTAAATGTGAGCTGGTCTGTTTCCAGTATGTGTGTGTACTGTGACTGAGTTGATTATAAGAATGTGTGTTTGCATGTAATTGCATAAATAAGTAATTGATCTTGTTGTCTCCTACTTAAACTGAAAAGAATTAAATCATTCTAGTTTGGTGTGGCTTGGATGAGACCAGCAGACGATCGCCATGCAACCGAATAGAATACAACAGACTGGTGATGGCCTGGTCAGAAGTCACAGTACCCTGTGAACTCGTCAACTCTGTGAGAAGCCTCACGCCACAGCGATAACTGGCAATGACAATTAACGTATGGCCGCCATTGCACTGGCTGCGCGAGCCGCTTTTCTAGTGCTAAAGATATCATTTTTATTTTGCTTAGTTGGTTACACTGAAGTTCCCCTCTTCAGACTTCCTAAATTAAGATGTTTATTTCTAGATCTATATTATTGACTTGACTTAATTGTTTAATGTTTCAGTTTATTTAATTTATAAATAATACAATTTGGAATCTAGATCTAGAGTAGATCTAGATCTATATCTCCAGAAGTTTGTAGAGAGTAGCCAAAGTAGGCCTAGTGGCTCAAATAATGATAAATGGATGCAAAAATCGTGTTACACACGAACACTGATACTGATATTGCACTGTAGGCAGCGATCTTTTACACATCAACTAGTATTATTAATATAATTAAGATTTCTATATTATCAGAAAAACGTGTGCTTGGAATTATTGTAAACTATGATTCAGAAAACCAACAGAACGCCGACTGGTTAGTATCAATCTCTCTACCTTTTCGCTTTGTTCTTCTGAGGACGCCATTTTTGAATTTGAAGTGAAGAGGGACACTGTATGCAATAAATATGTCAGCTGTGTTCAGCAACCCGTGAAGTGATTCATTGTTTTACTTCAGTAAAAGCAGTCTTTTTCTCCAATGGGGCCTATGCATCGTGACAATGATGTTTACAACGGTTGGCAAGGCCGGTGCGTGTATTGTTAGTACAGGCCAGGAAGAAGACTTACATTTTGTTCTTCGTTGACTGATATTATTGTTTCGCTTTGTGTTGAGCTCATTCGAAAGTTACCAAGGCATTGTACTGCTTTTACATGTTTTAGCTCCTCTGACCTGGAGAAGTGTAACAAAACCTGCAATTTTGAAAGTGTTGCACGTATCAAGACGCTAGATCTAGATCTAGGTCTACTTTTCAAGCTCACAAAGTACAATGTCTTATATTGGTATTTTTACTGGTATGTGGATTTGGTGCGTATTGTTTCATTGGAAATTGAAAGAAACTAGATCTAGATCAAGTAGTTATGACTTGTAACCATAAAATAATAGGGCCTATTATCATATTAGATCTAATCTTTCATTCGGTATTTCCTTTACCCAGCAGGGAGTTTGTGTCAGAGCTGAGAACACCACATGCTTTAATGTGCACAGAGTGTTTTGATCTGTACACGGGACCTCCATTTTAGCTTACATCTCCGATGGACTGATTGTCAATCCACTGACCTAGACAGGGAAGGGGGGGGGGGTTACGTGAAGGAAACAATAGGCCCACCATACATGTGGTGATCTAAGGGTGAATTACTTGCCAGATGAAGGAGTGCAAATGAAAGAGAGAGAGCGTAGTTAGCTCGGTTGGTAGCACGCTTTCTTTTCATGGCAAGGCGAGGGGTACTGATGCAGAGGTCGCGGGTTCAATCACCATGGTGACCAGGATTCGTTTTCTGTCTCTTCCTTGTATTTGTCTCCTCTTTGTTCCTATGGGGCTTTCATATTATTTGATGTCATTACCTTCATTTCCGATATGCCCCTTGCCTCATTGTTTGTCTTTATCTATAGTAGTCGTAGCAGCAGCAGCAGCAGCAGCAGCAGTAGTAGTAGTACTAGTAGTAGTAGTAGTAGTAGTAGTAGTAGTAGTAGTAGTAGTAGTAGTAGTAGTAGTAGTAGTAGTAGTAATAGTAATAGTAGTGGTGATGGTCGTAGTAGTAGTAGTAGTAGTAGTAGTAGTAGTAGTAGTAGTAGTAGTAGTAGTAGTAGTAGTAGTTGTAGTAGTAGTAATAGTAGTAGTATAAGTAGTAGTATAAGTAGTAGTATAAGTAGTAGTAGTAGTAGCAGTTAGTGCTAATTGGCATTTCAGATACGTCGTTTACTCTATCCCCTTATTGTATCGGTACATTTGTAATGTGTATACATTTCGCACCTTTAGTGTAAATTTTTGCATTGATTGATATTTCCTTTCATTCATTCTCTATCATTTCTTTTTTCGAGACCCAGTGAGATATAGATCTAGTCTTATATGTATACTCTTTTTCGTTCTTGTTTCCCATACTCACACCTCTCTCTCTCTTTCTTTCTTCCCTGTCTCTCTCTCTCTCTCTCTCTCTCTCTCTCTCTCTCTCTCTCTCTCTCTCTCTCTCTCTCTCTCTCTCTCTCTCTCTCTCTCTCTCTCTCTCTCTCTCTCTCTCTCTCTCTCTCTCTCTCTCTCTCTCTCTCTCTCTCTCTCTCTCTCTCTCTCTCTCTCTATCTATCTATCTATCTATCTATCTATCTATCTCTCTCTCTCTCTCTCTCTCTCTCTCTCTCTCTCTCTCTCTCTCTCTCTCTCTCTCTCTCTCTCTCTCTCTCTCTCTCTCTCTCTCTCTCTCTCTCTCTCTCTCTCTCTCTCTCTCTCTCTCTCTCTCTCTCTCTCTCTCTCCTCTCTCTTTTCTCTCCTCTCTATCTCATTCTCACCTTTTATTACTTACTTATTTTTATATTTTATTTCATTTTAGATATGAAACTTCCATTCTTGCTCCTATATATTCTTCACATTCCCTTCTACCTACATTTCTTATCATCACCGTCTTTTTATTTATTTCTTCCTCCTTTCTGTTTTTCTTCTGACATCACATTGTGAGATGCGTTAGGTAGTGCTTAGATCTAGACCTAGATTCTAGACATTTCTCGTGGTTGTCTGACGAAGGGTTACACCCGAAACGTCAAGTGTTTGTTCTATCTTTATTAGTGGAGTTGGTCACTTATTGTCATATTTCGCCTAGTAGTAGTAGTAGTAGTAGTAGTAGTAGTAGTAGTAGTAGTAGTAGTAGTAGTAGTAGTAGTAGTAGTAGTAGTAGTAGTAGTAGTAGTAGTAGTAGCATTTCTTTGTGTTGTCAGTATGATATTATTAGTCTACACCTCCGTTGGAGATCATCGTTGATATTATATGCAATTATTAGACACCATCAGCCACATCCACCAGTTGTTTTGACCTTGATGTGTTTGTTTTTGGCTTTGTGAGCCAGTACGGTAGGCAATGAGCTTCTCTCTACATCGTTCTACATTATCACATTTTCATCGTTTCTTCTTATCATGCCTTTCTTCACCTATGACTATCACTCCGTGCACACATACATACATCACATATATATATATATATATATATATATATATATATATATATATATATATATATTATATATATATACATACATACATACATACATGCATGCATACAAACATACATACATACATACATACATATAAACATACATACATACCGGGTGCGTACATACATCCGTACAAACATACATACATACGTAGATAGATAGAAAGAAAGAGAAATGGGCAGACAGAGGCCGAGACAGAGACAGAGAGTAACAGAGAGGAGCAATGGATCCATATGAACTAATTTTCGTCTCTTTTTTTCTCATTCTTGTCTTTCTGCAGTTACCGGAACACCGACACATCAAAACCTTCTGCCCTTGACTTTGCTCACTGTGTTTAATTTCTAAAGCCGTGTTCCTAATGGCGTCATCGACAACACGGACTGATGGCCCAAATTTAAGCATTTCCACAATGATTTCCACATCTTGTGTCATGCTCGAAAATTTACACGAATTTAACCCTCCTGGCAGCACGGACGAGTGTGGATATTTCCCCGATTGCCAGCAACAAGCGGAGGACTCTCTTCTTGAGGTTCCAGCCGACCGAGATCCGGATCACAACGGCATGGCGTTCGAATCCGAAGCGACTCCATTCAGTCAAGAATCCTATCTTGGGACCAATGCACATCCTGAGGAAAGAATCAATCATGAATACAGTACGTCATTTTTCACACCTTTAACGACACAAAATGACTACGCTGGTGATATAACTAAAGCAACGTTTAGTACTGGCGTAGTCAATGTCACAGCCTGTGTAAATCAGAAAATGTACCCTTCCTCAAGGCTGGAACAACGCTCTACTGTTTTACCACGCTCCGAAGAAGCCTACTTACAATCGAACGACGGGTCGGGGAGACTTGAAAGCGACCACGAAATACGATTCGCAATGGTTAATCCGGACAAGGATGTCTTGACGGTCTCGAAATATCCAAAGATGTTCCTATTCCTTACATCCATTGGAATACCAATACAACGTCTGCTGAAAACTTTGACGTCACAGGAAACTTAAGACATGCGGCCGACTGGCCCAATTTCAGTCAGACTGCGTCAACTTTCGAATCGAGCACTACCAGAGATGGATCATGGTCGATGAATGCGTGCGCACCTGTAGGCTGCGTTTATGACAACGTCAGCGAAAACAACCGTACAAGTTCGTTGATGATGCCACCTGTTGGGGAAAGCCAAATAATATGTGGCCATTTTCACGTCACGCAGGATCAAGAAAACGATAATGTGACGCCGCAATGGTCATCAACAAACCCACCGCCTCAAAGACAATTTGAAACGTCCATGTTCCCGAATGAATCTTCAGAAACGAAAACTGAAAATGGTTTCTACGTGCCTGGAGCAACAGCGATGCCTAACAACGTTCCACAGGGTGAGGCCTCTGAGACACAATTAGTTACTGACTTTAAACGCATTACGCCATCTCCTCTAGGTGAAACAACAAACTCTGGAACCTTAAATTTCTTAATGGATGTGCCATGTTATCAGCCAATTTCAAAAGACAACGTGAACGAAGTTTCTTTTTCCAACTCGCATGTACAGCGATATTGTGTCAGTGAAATTCACAATACAAGTGAAGCATCTTGCAACACTCGAGCACCAGGAAGTTTCTTGGGAAGATTCTCAGACTCCTCGTTTAATTCAACCCCCTCCAAAGATGACGAAGAGAATGAGAACAGCATGTCAAGTTCGTTAGTTGGATCTGAGAGTGATGAAGGCAGTGGTGCAGAATATACGAAGCCGTCGCAGACTTCAACGGTACAAAAGCAGACAACATGGTCAACGGAAAATATTCAAAACGAGCTTGAAGTGCTAGAAGAACGTAGAAAGAAAGTCACAGGGCCAATGAACTCGGCACAAGAACGTTTGGAAAACTTCAAATTTCAAACTATGGCCAAAAGTAAGGGATCGAGTTTGGTTGACGTGGACTACATGATCTGCAGTGGCATCACCGTGGCTGGCTTCAAACCAAGGGCGATAATCAGGTAGAAATAGATCAGGATAAAAGCAAAGATACTGTCAAAAGCATTTGGAAATAGCATTAAATAAGGAGCGCAGTTAGCTCAGTTGGTAGCACACATTCTTTCCATAGCGAAGCGATGGGTGCCGATGCAGAGGTAGCGGGTCCAATCCCCATGATGGCCAATATTTTCTTGTGTCTATTCCTTTGTATTTGTCTCGTCTTTGTTCCTATAGGGCTTTGAAGAATATTATTTAATGTCATTTCCTTCACTTTCAACACACCCCATTGCCTCACTGTTTGTCTTTGGTAAAAGTACTGTTCATTCGAGACCGTCTTGGCTCCATAGAGCCGGACTTCCTACCGGTTTGTTCAGCATGATAGTACATCGATTTTGACTTCATTTGATTTGATTTACACACATCCACAACTAAGGTAATCTTTGGGGTTTTGGGTAGGATTTCTAATTATGCCCGGACTACCCTGTGAACAGCCAAGGGATCTTTAACGTGTACATTGTGGTGTGATCTGCAAACAGGCCTACTTTTTATCGTCCGTCTCCAATGGGACTAGGCGTCGATCCACCTAACTGGACTACCGAGTTCCCCGAAAGCACATCACTTTCTGGACAGTCGCAGATTCCACTCCCCGGCTGGTGCTGGTACACATATGCACCTGGGTCGTATAGACAATTGAAGGAGTCATTCCAATAGTGTGCCTTAATCACAATTGCGCCATTTAGAGAAACAAAATGAAAAAAAAACATGGACCTGTTGGC
>JAXRKP010000298.1:162500-247500 GCA_037039925.1 Doris montereyensis | reverse complement strand
GACAGTTATATCTTTCACAAATCACTAGCCAATCAGTGACAGGGACAGTTATGGCTTACATAAATCACGAGCCAATCGGTGACAGGGACAGTTATGGCTTACAGAAACCATTAGCCAATCAGTGACAGGTATAATCATGACTTACATAAATCACAAGCCAATCAGTGACAGTGACAGTTATGGTTTACAGACATCACTAGCCAATCAGTGACAGGGATAGTTATGGCTTACATAAATCACCAGCCAAGCAATGACGGGGACAGTTATGGCTTACATAAATCACTAGCCAATCAGTGACAGGGATAGTTATGGCTTACAGAAATCACTAGCCAATCAATGATAGGGATAGTTATAGCTTACATAAATCACTAGCCAATCAGTGACAGGGAGAGTTATGACTTACATAAATTACCAGCCAATCAGTGACAGGGAGAGTCATGACGTACACAACACCCAATCAGTGACAGGGACAGTTATGGCTCACAGAAATCACCAGCCAATCAGTGATGGGGACAGTCCCGGCTTACAGAAATCACCAGCCCCATCAGTCACAGGGACAGCTGTGACTTACAAAAATAACCAGCCAATCAGTGACAGAGAGGTCATGGTGTACATAAATCACCAGCCCATCAATGGCAGGGACAGTCATAGCTTACAGAAATCACCAACAAATCAGTGGCAGGGACAGTCATGGCTTACATAAATCACTAGCCAATCAGTGGCAGGGACAGTCATGACTTACATAAATCACCAGCCCATCGATGGCAGGGACAGTTATGGCTTACACAAATCCCCAGCCCATCGATGGCAGGGATAGTTATGGCTTACAGAAATCCCCAGCCAATCAGTGGCAGGGATAGTCATGGCTTACAGAAATCCCCAGCCAATCAGTGGCAGGGACAGTCATGGCTTACAGAAATCCCCAGCCAATCAGTGGCAGGGATAGTCATGGCTTACAGAAATCCCCAGCCAATCAGTGGCAGGGATAGTCATGGCTTACAGAAATCCCCAGACAATCAGTGGCAGGGATAGTCATGGCTTACAGAAATCCCCAGCCAATCAGTGGCAGGGACAGTTATGGCTTACGTAAATCATCAGCCAATCAGTGGCAGGGACAGTCATAGCTTACGTAAATCACCAGCCAATCAGTGGCAGGGATAGTCATGGCTTACAGAAATCCCCAGCCAATCAGTGGCAGGGATAGTCATGGCTTACAGAAATCCCCAGACAATCAGTGGCAGGGACAGTCATGGCTTACAGAAATCCCCAGCCAATCAGCGGCATGGATAGTCATGGCTTACAGAAATCCCCAGCCAATCAGTGGCAGGGACAGTTATGGCTTACGTAAATCACCAGCCAATCAGTGGCAGGGACAGTCATAGCTTACGTAAATCACCAGCCAATCAGTGGCAGGGACAGGTATATCTTGTAAGAATCGTCGCTAATCCGTATCTCAGACGAATGAATGTTTTACCAGAAGAAATAACAATGACTGCTTGAGAAAGTGAGACAGACTGGAGGCTTTTTTAATACTCCTAGGATGCAAAGTAAAAATGGTAAATGTCACCTCTCATTTTAGTTAAAGACAACGACACAAACAACAAAAGACTATCCATTACGGTTAATTACAGTCGGTAGATTTTTTATTATTTTCAATAGTTAAATGTCAAAAATTCACCATGTGAACATAAATGATATAATAATAATATAATATGTAAACATCGTCATTCACAACCATCTCATATGAAGATTAGTATTGCACTTCAATGTAACCGGTTTCTTTCAAAACGATCAAACCGTTCCATGTAGATTTATTTCATGACAAATATCAAATGTCTCTTTTAGTGATCGTAAACCTTGAAGGGTTGTGAAGGGAAGAGAAGGGATGGAAGACATCAGTGTGGGTGTAAGTGGGGTGTGGGTGGGCATTGGGTTAGGGGGGGGGGTGCTTATACTCAAAGCATCCACTTCGAGTTTAATCACACACCCACTCCTTCGTTGATTCAAGCACCATGAAAGCATGTCTCGTGTCATTTACATACAGTACATTTTGATTCACACAATGCTAAGCAATTCATTCAGTTTGAACCAAAACATCACAATTTATTTAAATTAAGAAAAAGTAAATTAAATTTTATTTTAATTGTCTATCAAGAAAATTGTTTAAAGCAGGGCCAAAATTGTCCACTAAAAAGATATAAACAGTGTGTGTGTATGTGTGTGTATTGCGTGTGTGTGTATGTGTGTATGTGTATTGCGTGTATGTGTGTGTGTGTGTATGTGTGTGTGTTGTGTATTACTTGTGTCATCAAAATCATCTTTCATTCAAATTTTACACAACATCATACCTTGGACGTGACATATATTACTGAATTTCTTTTTCTTTTTGTTTTGATATTTTACTATTTTTAAAAAATGTTTATGCCAAAGGATTGACTGATTACCAATGTATTTCATGTTAAATAAATCAAACGGATTGAATAAATATCTTTAAAAATCATAGAAAGATCATGGAATGATAATTCTGCATTGATCATCTTTTTTTTGTTCTCATATTATTATTTCAATTTCTCGACATTTTTTACTTCTTTCATTTAAGATGAATCAATCGGATGAAATGGTATTTTTAAACGTTTTCAACGTCTATGTATATTCACAATAAAATTGTTTAATAGCTTACAAGTTGTTGTTTTTTTAATTCCAAAATCATAACATACATTGATTCTCATTGATTTCCAAATTCAAAAATAAAACAAAAACAAACAAAAAGAATTGTGCAAAATAAGAGAAATGGATTTTCAATGGGATGGTGTTATAGTACATATAACAATATAATGTATCAAAGAAATTATGAATGTGTTTAAAATATTGTAAGTCATCATCAATGAAAACGTCTTTTACTAACAATTAAAAAAATAACAACTGTGGGCAACCACCATGCCAAGCACTGTCAATAGAACACAGAACACATTGCATTGTGAGATAGTAGGTGGCACTTGTGTCCCGCGTGTCTCCCATATATATATATATATATGTATATAAATATATATATTTATTAAGAAGAAGAAGAAGAAGAAGAAGAAGAAGAAGAAGAAGAAGAAGAAGAAGAAGAAGAAGAAGAAGAAGAAGAAGAAGAAGAAGAAGAAGAAGAAGAAGAAGAAGAAGAAGAAGAAGAAGAAGAAGAAGAAGAAGAAGAAGAAGAAGAAGAAGAAGAAGAAGAAGAAGAAGAAGAAGAAGAAGAAGAAGAAGAAGAAGAAGAAGAAGAAGAAGAAGAAGAAGAAGAAGAAGAAGAAGAAGAAGAAGAAGAAGAAGAAGAAGAAGAAGAAGAAGAAGAAGAAGAAGAAGAAGAAGAAGAAGAAGAAGAAGAAGAAGAAGAAGAAGAAGAAGAAGAAGAAGAAGAAGAAGAAGAAGAAGAAGAAGAAGAAGAAGAAGAAAAAGAAGAAGAAGAAGAAGAAGAAGAAGAAGAAGAAGAAGAAGAAGAAGAAGAAGAAGAAGAAGAAGAAGAAGAAGAAGAAGAAGAAGAAGAAGAAGAAGAAGAAGAAGAAGAAGAAGAAGAAGAAGAAGAAGAAGAAGAAGAAGAAGAAGAAGAAGAAGAAGAAGAAGAAGAAGAAGAAGAAGAAGAAGAAGAGGAGGAGGAGGAGGAGGAGGAGAGGAGGAGGAGGAGAAGAGAAGAAGAAGAAGAAGAAGAAGAAGAAGAAGAAGAAGAAGAAGAAGAAGAAGAAGAAGAAGAAGAAGAAGAAGAAGAAGAAGAAGAAGAAGAAGAAGAAGAAGAAGAAGAAGAAGAAGAAGAAGAAGAAGAAGAAGAAGAAGAAGAAGAAGAAGAAGAAGAAGAAGAAGAAGAAGAAGAAGAAGAAGAAGAAGAAGAAGAAGAAGAAGAAGAAGAAGAAGAAGAAGAAGAAGAAGAAGAAAAAGAAGAAGAAGAAGAATAGATCTTTCCTATCTTTTCACTATTTACCCGTTATACAGATAAATAAAATAAAATAAAAAATATGAAATAAAGATTTACAAAACAAAGACTAAAGAAAATGTAGAGTGTATTGCTATTATTGTCCTCGGTGTTTGTTATTGTTTTCTATTGATCCATGTATTGACACTACACGTAGAATGCTTGACATGAAATTGGAAAACTGTGGACCATCTAAGGCACATCAAATAATCGTTTGGAAAGGGTGTATGTAAATTGTTCAAGGAAACATTTTACATAATTTGACAAACTTTTAACAAAATTATAGATAAAATATCTAAATCACATTTATCGTACGGAAATGTTGTATATGAATGGCTAAGGGAAACAAATAACAACAAAACAAGAAAGAAAACTTAAGACACAGAAATCATTTGGAAATGATGTATGAGATAAATAATTTAGTGTTATATCATTTGATCAAACAAACAAAACAAAAACATTGTTTGGAATATCTCAGGCACAGTTATCGTATGGAAGTATATAAATAGTTCAGTACTAAATTCAAGATTGAATCAAAAAGGTTTTTTAAATGATTGGAATACCTCAGGCACATTTATCATAAGGAAAGTGTTGTATATGAATAGTTCAGGGATACATTTAACAATAAATGAAACATTTAAGTGAATTTAAAAATAAATAAATAGAGAAATATCGCAGACAATGTTATCGTGTAAAAAGACATTGGTACACGAGTCGTTTTGGGGTTTTTCGTTGGTACATTAATTTAACAAAAGCAAATACGGAATTGTATAAACGAGGTAACTTGATTGTACCTGGAAATATTGATGAAGGCACACAATGGAAGCTATTGCAACACGTTGAACACAGAGTAAGTCAGTACATAACATGTGTAAGTTAGACATCCATTCACGGGGTAAAACGTTTGTCTATGATAGTCATACATTGCTGCTAGCAATATTCAAGTCAGAGGCGGGTCTAACAATAGAAAAGGTTGACCTAAAGACAGAACGAAATCAAGTACAGTAACCAACGGTGAAATAGCTGCAAATGGTTGATATGCTTTAAGTTAACCAAAAACTAACAATGATGATGATGATAATAATAATAATAATAATAATAATAATAATAATAATAATAATAATAATAATAATAATAATAATAATAATAATAATAATAATAATAATAATAATAATAATAATAATAATAATAATAATAATAATAATAATAATAATAATAATAATATATAATAATAATAATAATAATAATAATAATAATAATAATAATAATAATAATAATAATAATAATTATATAATAATAATAATAATAATAATAATAATAATAATAATAATAATAATAATAATAATAATAATAATCATCATAATCATCATAATCATCATAATAATAATAATAATAATAATAATAATAATAATAATAATAATAATAATAATAATAATAATAATAATAATAATAATAATAATAATAATAATAATAATAATAATAATAATAATAATAATAATAATAATAATAATAATAATAATAATAATAACTAATGACTGATGGGTATTGACTAATGATAATAATAACAATAAAACTTTTTACAATTTTTATTATCAGGAAGAAGACGGTGAAAAAGAAGAAGAGGAAAAAGAAAGGGAATATGAAGAAGAAAAAGAAGAAGAAGAAGAAGATGAAGAAGGAGAAGAAGAAGAAGAAAAAGAGGAAGAGAAGAAAGAGGAGGAGGAGGAGGAGGAGGAAGAGGAAGAGGAGGAGGAAGAGGAAGAGGAGAATGAGGAAGGGGAGGAGGAAGAGGAGTAGAAGAAGAAGAAAGGGTAGTAGAAAAGAAATTAAACCAATGTGTGAAATTAGTGGCAATATACTTCATAGTGAACATAAATTCAAATGTAACCCAAAAAAAAGTGTTTGATATAAATAGTACATAACAAAAGGACATCTTTCTTGTCATACAGTTGGGCAACTGGCAGATCAACGAATAAAAAGAACTGAATTGTAAACAAAGATCTGTCGTTATGTTACGTTAGTATTTCAAATATGGCGCTTCTACCACAACAGCTCTTAGACTTTCATCAAGAGTAGAAATAGGCAGACCAAAAGTAAACGCATCAATGCTGGCTTTGCTAGGGCGCAAAATTTGGAGATCTATGCGGTTTCCATCAGGATTCAAAGTTGTCATGTTTTTAGTGTCACTCGGAAAACCCTTGGCTTGCTTTTTACAACACAGGCAGACGATCAAAAAGATGAGGAATATGACGAGCCCGACACAAAAACAACCAACGATAGCGACGAAGACAGTCATATCATCCTCGTTCAACTCAAATCCACTGTTGTCGGTTGACGCTTTAGATCTAACAGGGCTGTCAAACGGTGTTTCTGTGTGCTTTGTCTGCGTCGTTGATTGGGGAAGGACGATTCCATTGGGTGCTGGTGTGCTAAACTTTGTGGACTTTGAAGCGCCAGAGCGGAAGTCATTTCCGGACTCTGTTGTGACAGAAGGCTCCGTGCGCATGCGTTCTTCCTTTGCCATTGATGTAGCAGAAGCTATCCTTTTTGAAGGTGGTGTGCTGAGCTCTGCTGTCGAACCACCGAAGCTCTTGAAAGCCGAACTTAGGCTTTCACTGTGTTCGTGTATTTCGGCAGAAGGTGGGACACTGGTGATAGTATCGGAGTGGTGGTATGTATTTAAATCTTCGGTAAAATCAGCCTTGGTTATCGGTTCTACTCGCGAGGATGCATTCGTTTCTCCGTCTGGTTGAACGGAAGGAAGATTCGTACTCAGACTTGCATCCGTGGTTTTCTGTGCATCTTGAAAATGTGTATCAGTCTTTTGAGTTCCTGCAACCTGATTTTGAGGTATCTTATCCACCGATGCTTCCCACAGTTTAATCCATTGGTCAATATTCCCATCTGATTTATTTTCTTCTAACTCTTCTTTTGGAGAGGAAGTCGAGACTATATTGGTTTTCTGTGCATCTTCAAGAGGAGCATCAGTCTTTTGAGTTCCTAGAAACTCATTTTGATGTTTCTTCTCCACTTGTGTTTCCCATAGTTTAACCCATTCGTCAACATTCTGGTCTGATTTATTTTCGTCTAACTGCTCTTTTGGAGAAGAAGTTGAGACCGTATTGATTTTCTGTGCATCTTGAATTTGAAGAGAAGAATCGGCCTTTTGAGTTCCTGCAACCTGATTTTGAGGTTTCTTCTCCACCGATGTTTCCCACAACTTAATCCATTCGTCAGCTTCCGAATCTGAATTCTTTTCCTCTAACTCTTCTTTTGGAGGGAAGTTGAGACTGTATTGATATTCTGTACATCTTGAAGTAGAGGAGAAACAGTTTTTTCAGTTCCTGCAAAGTGATTTTGATGTTTCTTCTCCACTTGTGTTTCCCACAGTTTAACCCATTCGTCAACATTCTGGTCTGATTCATTTTCGTCTAACTGTTCTTTTGGAGAGGAAGTTGAGGCCGTATTGATTTTCTGTGCATCTTGAATTTGGAGAAAAGAATCGGCCTTTTGAGTTCCTGCAACTTGATTTTGAGGTTGATTCTTCGCCGACGTTTCCCACAATTTAATCCATTCGTCAGCATTCCAATCTGAATTCTTTTTCTCTAACTCTTCTTTTGTAGAGGAAGTCGAGACTCCATTGGTTTTCTGTGCATCTTCAAAAGGAGCATCAGTCTTTTGAGTTCCTAGAAACTCATTTTGATGTTTCTTCTCCACTTGTGTTTCCCACAGTTTAACCCATTCGTCAACATTCTGGTCTGGTTTATTTTCGTCTAACTCTTCTTTTGGAGAAGAAGTTGAGGCCGTATTGATTTTCTGTGCATCTTGAATTTGGAGAGAAGAATCGGCCTTTTGAATTCCTGCAACCTGATTTTGAGGTTGATTCTTCGCCGACGTTTCCCACAGTTTAATCCATTTGTCAGCATCCCAATCTGAATTACTGTTTTTGTTTGATTCACCTTTCGAGACAGTTGACATGAAGCTATGCAGATCTGAAAGGTGAGCTTCAGTATTTAGCGATCCCGTAGATTGTTTTTGAGATTCGGCTTTGAAATCAGTTTTATTTGCACTGTCGCCTGCTTCAGATGGGACGACATGTTCAAGAGGTGGTACCGTCAATGGGGGAATGGCTATGATGTGGTGGATCTGAAAAGAAACAAATTCGTTTAAGAAGTGTACAATATTTTATGAACCTACATAATTTTAGTGTACATTTTTTATCTTTTTCATCTGTGCTGTGTGTGTATTCTTGAATTGTCAGTCTCTTTGTTTGTATTAGTGTTCGGGCTGGTTAGTAATTTCATATACTACTTTTTAACACACACCCGCTGTTTTTGCTACATGTAAATATTCTTATACGTGGGATGGAGAAGAGTTAAACTATGGGCAAACATGCATTCTTCACACACGCTGGAACAAATCTAAGGAGAGAATGTGGAAAAAAAGGGAGGGGGGATGTGGCATAATATGGATATGTTCCTCGTCTTCTTTTTCTCCTACTTCCTTTTCTTCCCTCCCTCTCCTCTCCCACTCTCTCATCTCTCTCTCTCTCATCTCTCTCTCTCTCTCTCTCTCTCTCTCTCTCTCTCTCTCTCTCTCTCTCTCTCTCTCTCTCTCTCTCTCTCTCTCTCTCTCTCTCTCTCTCTCTCTCTCTCTCTCTCTCTCTCTCTCTCTCTCTCTCTCTCTCTCTCTCTCTCTCTCTCTCTCTCTCTCTCTCTTGTTAAGTTAATTTTAGATACACGTTCCTTCTATCCTTCATCGTTTTCACATTACAAGTAAGCAGTAAATTCCTTCGAGGTCAGTATTCCCCATATGGCCGGAGCGTATTCCGGTTTTTGTAGCGGAAATGTGATTATAACCATCTCCTGAACAGGACTCTAGCCTGACGCAGGTTCTTACTGTCAAGATAGTGTCTGTACCTATTTGCGCCTGGGTCGTGTGGGCTAAATGCATGTGAAGTGTCTTTCCCAAAGAGCGCAACTTAGCCACTCGGCCACCGAAACCACACTACCTATTACCAAACCCTCACAATAATATTAAATTCACGTCAACCACAGAATGTTATCATGAATCCTCATTTTAAAAATCAAAATTTCGAACCCCAGATATGAAAAGAGAGAGAGGCTGACCCAGAGAGATTTTTATCTAACTACTGATTTTACTATTTTGACGAGAAAGAAATATGAGGAAATGCACTTAGTACACAGCTGAAAAGTGAAATCAACTCAAACAAACTCACAATCTTCTTAGAAGCTATACAGAACAAGTCAATTGAAATACCAGGGAGCCACCTCTCCAACAAGCTCACAAACACAAGAAAGTATTTCGATAGCTTTGCAATTCCAACCTCAAGAGCAGACACATATCTGCATTCATTTATATCCATCAACAATAAGGTTCTGGAAAAAAAACCTCCTAGCAAGAATAAATTAAAGAATGAAAAAACCATTGAGATATTCGAATACCCGGTGTAAGAAGGTAGTATGAGCGGGCAATAGGGAATAACATGCTATACGCGTCTTCACTGTGAAGTTGTGGCCTGAAATAATAATAATAGGAAAAGAAGAAGAAGAAGAAGAAGAAGAAGAAGAAGAAGAAGAAGAAGAAGAAGAAGAAGAAGAAGAAGAAGAAGAAGAAGAAGAAGAAGAAGAAGAAGAAGAAGAAAAGAAGAAAAAAAGAAAGAAAAAAAAAAAAAGAGAAGAGAGGGCCGACATACACTAAAACATAAATTTCAAAGAGCCAACAGTGTATAAAGGAAAATTCATAAATAAATTTAATTGTTTGCATTTTCAAGTCCTCGAAATTCCTTATATTATCTATATACTTATATAGCACCGACATATATGTATATTACTATATAGGCCTACAGGTACATCTAGTTATAGTTCTGTACAAATAGGTAAACAATAAACGTATGTAAGCTTACCATCAAGAAAACCAGAACAACGTGCGAGTATTCTATACGAAACATGTTGAGGGAAGAAATAAGTAAATCCGTTTGAGTAACTTGTTTGTGTGCGATCATCAAGTATGAATGAAAAACGTTAGACGTCCGCCTTCTTTTATAAGCCCCGGATATCTATTTTCTCATCTCGAGATTCCCACTGCTGACCAAAAAAAAATCCTGTTTCTTAAACGGTTTCATTGGTTGAGAAACCTTGTGACATCACGAAACTGAAATTCCCATTATCAGCAGCGCTGCTGCTGTGACCTTGTTCGAGGCCACGATCCACTCGAGATACTAAACATAGATATAGGAGAAGTTTGGGAAAGCCTGTCGCTTATGATATGTAAAAAAAATTAAAAACCGAAACCGAATAGCAGACAGACGTTCATGTTTCTGCCAACCTTGTTTGAACAAGCGAGAGTCGGGGCTGTAAATATTTGAATACACCTCGTTGATGTCGAAGGTTTCGTTGAAATAGCCAGGGATGAAAATTAATTTCAATCCTTGAAGCAAGGTCTCTGCTTGAGTTGAAATGAAATCCATTACAACGTCATCGAGGTCAATCTATGTCGAGGTCATGCATAATAATAATATTCCCTGTCCATCTCGCATTTTGTGATCGGAGCTAAGCTGGCTGAGCGAGGGTAGTGATAATAAGAAACTAAATGTACTTGTGTTTGTCTTCTCCGTTGTTTGTCAGTTTGTTTGTTTGTTTGTGTGTGTGTGTGTTTGTTAGCTGATTTGTGGGCGGATTTTGTTTATCATTATGTGTTTATTATGGTTGGTCAAAAGCGTAAGAATGTTTTGTAGTGTATACAAAATAAAAATATAAAAAAATTTTGGGGGGGGAGGGGAGGTGGAGCAGTATGAAGAAAAAACATGCAATTTGATGTTAATTCATAGGTGTGTAAACTTTACATTTACTTTATGACGATCTTAAAGATTCACCGAGAACAACTCTAATTATACTATCCTAATTATTCTTTCTCATTTTTCTTTTCCATGAATTCACTTCAGACACAGGACAGCATTTCTGTGAGGTATTAATATTATATTGGTGTATTCATTTGGACATAAAGTTATCTTCTTCCTTAACCGGTATATTGTACACATGACATGATGAAAAATAAACTGATGCTTATTTTTGTTGTTGTTGTTGTTTTGTTGCTGTAGTTTTGTTGTTGTTTTATTTTGGGTTGTTTTTGCTGTTGTTTTGTTTTGTTTTGTTGTTGTTGTGGGGTTTTTTTGTTGGTGATGTTTCGTCTCCTCTGACGTTAGCTTAGTTTCAACGTGGTTTCAGTTTTGCTTTGGTAGTGTGTTGTGTTGTATTGTGTGTGTGTGTGTGTGTGTGTGTGTGTTGTGTGTGTGTGTGTGGTTAGTTTTGTTTTGTTTTGAATATATTATTGTTTTTGCCCATCCACCTTAAGCTGACAACTAGTCAGGGATGGAAAGCTATGATGTATGGTTGTATGTCTGTGTGTGTGTGTGTGTGTGTGTATGTGTACGTGTACCGGTCCTTAATTGCTGTAAAGGTTTTGAATGTGTATAAGGGATATTATGGAGGTGATGATTTTTGTTTTAGTCAAATATTGTTGTTGTTGATGCTTTTGTTGTTGTTGCTTTTATTGTTGTCGTTTTGGTGGTAGTGGTTATTTTGTTGGGGGTTTTTTATTTGATTTTTTTGTTTTGTTGTTTGGCTTGTAGGGGGTGGGGGGGGGGGGTTGCTTGGTTTTACTTCGAAAACAAGGATGCTATTGTTGTTTGGGTTTGGCTTATCGTTTTGTTTTAAGTTGTTGTTGGAGTTTGTTGTTTTGTTATTGTTGTTTGTTTTGGTGGGAAGTAAGGGGAGGGGCGGGGTTTGTTCTGTTTTTGTTGTTGTTGCGGCGTTGTTGTTTTGTTTTGGGGTTTGTTTGTTTGTTGTTTTTGTGGTGGGGTGGGGTGGGTTCTGTTGATGTTGTTTTTGTTTTATTCTCCTTTGTTGTTGGTTCTTTCTTCTTCCTTTGTTTTCTTCTTCTTCTTTTTTTAACGTTACTATCGTAGTGGTTAAAGACGCAGTCACATTCAGGAAAACGACAGAGCAGAAAAACTCCACGTTTTCATCAGACGAAGTATACTCCATAGTTTTTGGCATGTTCCTCTTACTGACGTAATTGTGACTTAGGCACACTATTGAAATGACCCCTTCGATTCTTTCCCTGCATTCATTTCACCTTAGTAAAGTAAGAATGTGAATCAAACTGTCGGCATCGATCAAACTGCAGTATGCCTACCAATACCATGTCATCGAATACTTCAAAACGACACAAACGTAAATAAGCCTACGTCACTTTAAAATCAAAATTTGATTGGTAGTCGAATTCCAAAACGTGTGGTGCTGTTGTCAGTCATATTTAGCAATTAGGTTATTCAGTCACTATGAATAACAATGGAAATTCTATAACATCAAATAGGATCAGAATTTAGCTTTTGTTTATTTTAGGAATGCGGGTGAGGGTTGCTGTTTTTTGTGGGTCTCTCCTTGATATCACACCGAGGATTCAATCTCTACACCGAGCGAGTCTGGTCAGCTCTCTAATGATTACTGTCTGTGGCTTTGGGTTTCCATTTTAATTAGGCCTAATTGTCATGTCGGGAATATTTGTTTCGCGTTTAATTTTATTAGGGGAGGGAGGGGGTGTGTGTGCGGGACAGAGGTACATTTAGTGAGTGTGTGTGTGTGTGTGTGTGTGTCTGTCTGTCTCTGCCTCTGTCTCTGTCTTTGTCTCTGTCTCTCTCTCTCTGTGTGTCTGTCTGTCTGTCTGTCTGTCTGTCTGTCTGTCTGTCTGTCTGTCTGTCTGTCTGTCTCTCTCTCTCTCTCTCTCTCTCTCTCTCTCTCTCTCTCTCTCTCACTCTCTGTCTCTGTCTCTATCTGTCTGTCTGTCTGTCTGTCTCTGTCTGTCTGTCTGTCTGTCTGTCTGTCTGTCTGTCTGTCTGTCTGTCTCTCTCTCTCTCTCTCTCTCTCTCTCTCTCTCTCTCTCTCTCTCTCTCTCTCTCTCTCTCTCTCTCTCTCTCTCTCTCTGTCTCTCTCTCTCTGTCTGTCTGTCTGTCTGTCTGTCTGTCTGTCTCTCTCTGTCTCTCTCTCTCTCTCTCTCTCTCTCTCTCTCTCTCTCTCTCTCTCTCTCTCTCTCTCTCTCTCTCTCTCTCTCTCTCTCTCTCTCTTTCTCCCTCTCTCCCTCTCTGATAGTTCACAGAGTAAAAAATTGATCGAATTTTGACCAAGATACAATTTTGTATTTGCGAGACGAATTTGAGAAATGCAGGAAACTTTTTTTTGTTTGGAGAAATTCGAGTTAATTTTTCTTCTTCTGTTGTTTCAACATGTTTCCGGATATGGGCTAAAAAAATGAAATCTTTTAAAGTCATTATTAGTCACGTACAATGCAGATTGTTAATAAAAAATATTTTTGACCGAAAGTGCAATGAGCTCAATTTCCTTAAAAATTTACATGAGCTCACATTTTCCCTGTTTTCTTATTACATTTGACATGGCCTCTCGCCTCACAGCCTGTCCTTATATTGAAATACATAATACCTAAATGAAGCAAGAGTCAGAAATGGGTAAGACTATGAGCTAAAAAAAAAAGGAAACCTTTTTAATTCAGTTTAAGACATTTACAAGGCAAACCATTTCATCCGATTGTTACTAAAAACTAAAACATAATTTTAACCGAAAGTGCAAAGAACTCGATATTCATAGAAATTGACATCAGCTCACATTTTCCCTGTTGTCTTACTAATTTCGACACGGTACCCCGCCTCACAGCCTGTCCTCACATTGAAATGAATAATACCTACTTAAAGTGAGAGTCCCAAAATGAGTAAGGCTGTGTTTTTAATCTTGTTATTTTAAGTAAGCGGTTAAGCGAACATGAAAATGAAAGGAAAAAAAAACGGTAGTCCCCAAAGGAGTTGACAATAACAAAAATTCAACTAGGCCTAGTGAATGTAAAAATAGAAAGGGAAATTCCAACACATACTAATACTAATTAATAGACTATCGTCGTACATGGAAAGCGTTGGCCGCCTCGGGGAGCGAGCATGAGTCCTGGCAGTCAGCCAAGCACCAGTTGACGATTTAAACCACCGTCCGCTTCACGTTTGAATGGCAGATGACTAGATCTAGTGATAGTGCTATCTACACTTACCAAACAATCTAGATCTACACGTATCTTTAAGAAGAAGGAGAAGAAGAAGAAGAAGAAGAAGAAGAAGAAGAAGAAGAAGAAGAAGAAGAAGAAGAAGAAGAAGAAGAAGAAGAAGAAGAAGAAGAGGAAGAAGAACGCAGAGGTGAAAACAGGGGACGAGACAAAAAAGGATAACAGAAAGGATAGGGTAGGCCTGGGAGGGAAACCCACCAGTTTATTTCATTCTTACAATATGTCTTATGCATTTTACTTTTGTTTACTTTTACCCTCGAGGTGAGATGCAATTTTCTGTCGTGGGCTTGACATACAGCCCGTATCGGAGAAATGTCATGTGACCTCAGTGAAACCCATCCATCCGTTTCATTTGGGGGTTTTTGTGTGTGTGTGTTATAATGAGGGTTTCTTTGGGGGTTTTTTGGCTGGGGAAAAAAGGTGACGTCAGTTGCCAGGGAGGTTAGGCTGCCGGACTGGGGATCATGAGTCTTGAGAGGCACTACTGGGGAGGGACATTCCCTACCATTATTCCAGGAGTTTTTTCTTCTTCTTTACTTTTCTTTAGGTCTCTTTCCTTCTGAACGCGTTCTAGTATTCTTCCTGGTTGATTGTAGTAACATCAACATTTCTTTTTTTAACACTTGGAACATGCTCTTGGTATCTATCAGGTCTCTCTTTGTCTGTCTGCCCCCCTTCTCTCTGTCTCCATCTGTATGTGCCTTTCTGTCTGCCCCTTCTCTCTCTGTTTCCATCTGTATGTGCCTTCCTCTCTGTCTCCATCTGTATGTGCCTTTCTCTCTGTCTCCATTGGTATGTGCCTTTCTCTCTGTGTCTTTATCTGTAGTGTATGTGCCTTTCTTTCTCTTTCTCTGTCTGCCCCCGTCTCTGTCTCCATCTGTATGTGCCTTTCTCTCTCTTTGTCTCTGTCTGCCCCCTTCTCTGTTTCCATCTGTATGTGGCTTTCTCTCTGTTCCCATCTGTATGTGCCTTTCTCTCTGTCTCCATCTGTATGTGCCTTTCTCTCTGTCTGCCCCCTTCTCTCTGTCTCCATCTGTATGTGCCTTTCTCTCTGTGTGTATCATGTATGTCTGTCCCCTTCTCTCTCTGTCTCCATCTGTATGTGCCTTTCTCTCTCTGTGTATGTCAGTCCCCTTCTCTCTCTTTCTCTGTCTGCCCCCGTCTCCATCTGTATGTGCCTTGCTCTCTGTGTATCTGTCTGCCCCCTTCTCTGTCTCCATCTGTATGTGCCTTTCGCTCTGTGTATCTGTCTGCCCCCGTCTCTGTCTCCATCTGTAGTGTATGTGCCTTTCTCTCTGTGTATCTGTCTGCCCCCTTTTCTCTGTCTCCATCTGTATGAGTGTATGTGCCTTTCTCTGTGTATCTGTCTGCCCCCTTCTCTCTCTGTCTCCATCTGTATGTGCCTTTCTCTCTGTGTATCTGTCTACCCCCTTCTCTCTCTGTCTCCATCTGTATGTGCCATTCCCTCTCTGTCTCCATTTGTATGTGCCTTTCTCTCTCTCTGTATGTCTGTCCCCTTCTCTCTCTGTCTCCATCTGTATGTGCCTTTCTCTCTCTGTGTATGTCTGTCCCCTTCTCTCTCTTTCTCTGTCTGCCCCGTCTCTCTGTCTCCATCTGTATGTGCCTTGCTCTCTGTGTATCTGTCTGCCCCCTTCTCTGTCTCCATCTGTATGTGCCTTTCGCTCTGTGTATCTGTCTGCCCCCGTCTCTGTCTCCATCTGTATGTGCCTTTCTCTTTGTGTATCTGTCTGCCCCCTTTTCTCTCTGTCTCCATCTGTATGAGTGTATGTGCCTTTCTCTGTGTATCTGTCTGCCCCCTTCTCTCTCTGTCTCCATCTGTATGTGCCTTTCTCTCTGTGTATCTGTCTACCCCCTTCTCTCTCTGTCTCCATCTGTATGTGCCATTCCCTCTCTGTCTCCATTTGTATGTGCCTTTCTCTCTCTGTGTATGTGTCTGTCCCCTTCTCTCTCTGTCTCCATCAGTATGTGCCTTTCTCTCTCTGTGTATCTGTCTGTTCCCTTCTCTCTCCCATTACCTTTTTCCTACCCTTCATATCAAGACACAAATTAATAATCTACTATTAAAAATGCACATCAATCTACTATTCAAGATGCAGAGACAATAAAATGGGTGAATTTCTTTCATTTACATCATTTATTTTTCATGTCAATGTAAAATTGATATATTTACAAAAATAAAACGCCTACATAAAATAGTAATAACATTTGTCTCCCAAAGTCAATCTTAGTGCAAACATCACAATGCGTACAGATCTTGTATTATCTTCATACTTTATATAAAATAGAAAACAAAACAATGGATAACACAACACCAACAACATCATTCTTCATCACACACACACACATCAAAGCAATGAAATAAAAAACATTTATACAGAACAGAATGTGTAATAATAGAAATAAAAACAATATACCCTCCAGAGGAGAGTAAACAAAAGAAGCATCAATTTCATTCATCTAGTCAATGTAGAAAACTAAAATATTATTATGTAAACTTAATCAACAGTGCATAAAGATAAGGAGAGATTTGTTTGTTTAATATAACTAATCAATTGAGATAACATAAATACCTTCATAATATTATTATGTTCTGTGTTGCGCACTTTAAAGTCAATCATAAATCATGGTTTTAATCATGTGAAAAGAATCAGGGTGTAGCAAGTATAAATGAAATAAATTAATTCATGAATAGCAGCAATGACTGTTTGTTTTTGTTTCATTGCAATTTACCTCATCCACCACGAGCAGAGCTCAGGGTGAATTAAGGGTAGAGGAAACAGCAAGATAAAAGTGAAAGACTTGTGAAAGAGTCATAAGGAAGGAAGAAAACCTTACCAGTAGCGCCAGCCAACAGAAAAGTGTTGAGATGACTGCCTAGTGACAAAGGTATGATGTAAATTAACATATGAAAGTATGAACGTAGAACACACTGAGGTTAATAGCAGATAACAAAAAGGAAACAAAGGATTTAAAGAGTCATTCGTTTGGCTTGGCAGTGGACTGTGGTTTTATGTCCCATCACAAATACAAATACATAAGAAGCAGAAAAAGAATAAGAATTGAGATCAGATACGAACAAGATGATAGAGAAGAAAGAGGAGGAGAAGAAAAAAGAAGAGGAAGAATAAGAAGACGAAGAGGAAGATGATAATGATGTAGAAAAAGACAAAGAAGATAAGAAGAAAATGAAACGAGAAATCAACAGGCCACAACAGCAGAAATATAACTAACAAATGATAATAATAACAAACTTAATAATTAAAACGATAATAATAATAATAATAGCACATAAACTTTCATCAGCTAATCAAACTCTCAAACTCACTGTCAAGGCAATATCATATTCAGACTACAAATCATTGTTCAACACACAACTTGCATGCACTGATATAGCACTTTGTTTGAATCAACAGTAAAAACATAAATACATGATGATGCTCTTCTTTCTATCATGGCGATTCATAATATTAATGGATTTCATACATATAAAAATAATGAATGTATGTATAGGTAGAAAAAAGACAACCCAAGAACAAGCCCATCACTCCACACTTTCACCACAATATGTGCCTGTACATAAAACACAAGATGAAGAGACCTTTCATACGGTCTTGTCCCATACACTTCTCGTCATATTAACGGCAGTGTTATGACTATGTGTATACGATGTACATACACAATACACATGTACTACAGAGATACTGATCTTCCTCTTTATTATGTATGTCAATGCATATTTCTGCCAATATCAATATCCCCCCAAAAAAACCAGACAAAACAAGAAGAAAATTCCAGATTCGACTAGGCAATTGAAAATCAACTCACCAGGTTAAATAAAGTGCAGAGATGCAGATAAAGAGTGGACAACTGCCATCATGCATGATGTATGGGTCGCAATTTGAAACACGTTTTGCTTGAGAAGTTTTTAACTTTACATGACTGAAAAACTGTTTTAAGTTTAAATGATTTGTTGCAGATTTGGTTCACCACTTTTTCAATCTACAGATCTTTTTCACAAGAATTTTCACACTTGTCAATGTCGGTCATACTGACATGGTAACAAAAACCATTTCCAAAACATGGGAAGCAGGCAGAAAAATGTCCAATTGAAATGATACATGTTATACTCAGTCAAGGCTCAACAAACATATTTAAATATATATTGTGATATAAAACACGAAGATGAAATTTCAATGTCTCTGTTATCTCAACAAACTGTCATCGCTAAAACTAAAACCAAAACCTGCTGAATTTATCTGCAAGCCGTCCAAAACACTGCTGCCAAGTCCTGTTTCTTTCCTTTTCCCTCTAACTTCTCTTTCATCTTGCTTACTCCCCTTGATTCACCCTGAGATCACAGCCTATGGTGGACAGGGTAGATTTCAAGGAAATAAACAAATCCAAAAAGATCTGTTTGTCTTTCTCTATGCTATGTCGAAAGAGCCATTCCATTTAATTTATTTCCTTATACTGCAAACGATTCTCAAATCTGCCGCTTTCAACATAAATTTCACTGATTGCACACTAGTCCTAACGGGCTATGGCGACCTTTGACTTTGACTGATGTGATATATATATATATATATATATATATTTGTTTGATACATTGAAACTTACCCCATCCACCGTATGCCGTGATCTCAGGATGAACTTGTAAAAGGAAACAGCAAGATGAAAATTTAAGTGAAAAAAAGGAGAAGGACCTACCAGCACCCACCCGCCTGTGTGATAAAATATAAATAAATACAACGTACCCCCCTGTCCTTTAAAGACAACTACAAAGTTTAACAACAGATGACTCAGTAGATAATCTTCCACGCACTTTGTTTCACTGAAAATTTACCTCGTCCACCATATGCTGTGATCTCAGGGATAATTTAGAGGAAACAGCAAGATGAAAGAGAAGTGAAAGAGAAGTGAAAGAAAGAAATGAAATTGGAACCTACCGGCAGTGCCCGCCAACCTCCCATTTTTCCATGTGGAATTTCTAATGTTTGTTTCCTTTCACTTTACCCCGCCCGCCATAGACGATGAGCTTGCAGTAAATTAAGAAGAAACAGCACAAGATTGATAGACCAATGAAAGAGTGAAAGGAAAAACAACCCACCAGAATTTCTCGCTCAGGTAACAAACAGGAAAGACACCCATCTCTCCTTTGATTTTACGACATTATTTTCTGCTGGTACATGTAATTGGTATCAGATTGTACCCTATAAATCATTCTTCCTCTACACAAAAGGTTTTCAATTAGTTTCATTGAAATTTACCCCCGTCCCCCATATGCAGCAATCTCAGGATGAATTGAGAGGAAGCAGCAAGATGAAAGCGAATGATAAGTGAGAGTGATAGAAAAGAAGTAGTACCTACCAATAGCTCTACCAACTATCTACTCAAAGGGTTCTAAATCGTGAATGAATGAATGAATGAATTAATTAATGAATGAATGACAGAGTGAATGGTCAAGCTACAGTCCATGGTAAACAATATTTTTGTCTTTTACATCATAAAATATATTTTGCAAATGTGGAATGAAAAATAGATTTTGCACAATATGGTTTTCAATCTTAGGATACTGAATAAATAAACAGTAAAACATTTTAAAAATAAATTATTATTATTTTTAAAAACAACAATATAATCAACATTTTGGCAAGCACATCAGATTTCAAACTTTGCGACCCTTTTTTCTGCTTGCAAACAGTGGACGCACGATAAAAAATGTACAAAAGAAACATAAGTGGATGATGCACGATGTGTTGTGTGGGAGGAGCGGTGGGAATCATTTATGAGCTAACATGAATTAGTGTAGTGTACTAAATCAAGATAGAAACGTGTTGAAATTCTGGAAATGGCACAGGCAAACAAAACATGTTTTTGTTTTGCTTTATGAAAATTTACTTCATCTGCCATCCAGTGATATTCGTGGTGAAATATAAAGTTTGTTTGTTTTGTTGAAATGTACCCAAACATCATATGCAGTGATATTAGTTTCAGGGTGAATTTAGAGGCAACAGCAGGATGACAAATAAAAATAAATGGGGAAAGGAAAAAAATTTGTCATGACTTTTGATTGTTTCTTGAAAAATTACCCAATCCACCATATGCGATGATCTCAAGGTGAATTAGAAGGAAACAGCAAGATGAAAAAGAAGTGAAAAAGCTAAAGAAGGAAAGAAGTAGGACCTACCAACATCACCGCCCAAGGACTTTGTCAGGACAATTCACAGCTCTGACAAGTGACATTGAAATAGGGAAAATTTATTCGTTTCCATAAACTGAGTACAAACACAGCGGTCGTAGCGGTAGTACTGGTAGTTACATAAATAGCTCAACATGAGCTGGGCATCTTCAGACTCCATCCGATTTTCCCATGCCACCACTTTGGTTCATTGAAAAGTATCTCATCCACCACATACGGTGATCTCAAGGTGAAATTAGAGGAAATAGTAATATAAAACACAGGTGAAATTCTGTTTCTTTGAAATTTACTTCTCGTCCACCATTGCAGTTATCTCAGGGTGAATTAAGAGGAAACAGCATGATGAAAGATAATTGCAAGAGTGAAAGGAAAGAAGTAGGACCTACCAGTAGCCCCTGTCAACTTCATATTGCGAGCCAAATAGAGAGAGAGAGAGAGAGAGAGAGAGAGAGAGAGAGAGAGAGAGAGAGAGAGAGAGAGAGAGAGAGAGAGAGAGAGAGAGAGAGAGAGAGAGAGAGACAGATGCATAATAAGCTACAATCATACAGACACAAAGAGAAGACAAGACAGATGTACATGTAGACAAACAAAGAGACTGTACAACTAATCATTTACAAATAAAAACTCCCCCCCCCCCCCCCCAACTGCTCTTAAACTTGAACTCAAGCAGAGAGAAAACAAAACAGGTGTAGACAGACAAAGAGACTGCACAACTGAAAGATAATTACAATTGAAATCAATATTTTTTCACTGCTACTCTAGCAGCAAAAGCAAACATGAACAACACAGGGATGGTAAGTTGAAATCAAGTCAAAACAAATATTGAATGTTAGAATGAAAATATGTCAATGTATTTCATGAGACTTGCTGGAATGATGAGACTCAGCGCGGCAAAGAGAAATAAACACATATAGGTACGTGTACAGTTGGCATAGTACTGGTAATAAACTAAGTCATCATAAAATGAAACTAACAGCAACAACACAGAAAATATCAAATTATTATCATAGACCATTTATGTTTAAACTTTCAATTCCACAATGGTGTCAAAAGTAATTGCAAAACTGTCATTTATCATTGTCATCATCATAGTCATATATCAAATCTATTCCTTCTCCCATTGGCTGAAACATTAAAAGATCCACAATGGATCGTTCACAGATGGCACAGAAGTAAGTAAGGCAATCATTATACTTATATATACTTTACAATCATATTATTTATAGAGTCGATTTAGTCCACTGCACACTGTGATGATAGATGAATAGCAACCATGAATGAATCCTTCAATGTTGAAATGAAATGCAATTGAATTCCACAGCGCTGTCCCATTTGGTTTGCTCCTCAGTGTCGGACACTGACAAACATATCAATCAACATTCCAGTCCTTCCGTTGCTCATCTTTGCAGAGAAATTTTAGGAAATACAAATAACACAGCACAGAACGAAAGGTGTGTAAATGAGGACTGCACACAAAATGTACAAAAAGACCCACCCACCCATTCCACCCCCACAAACTACAAAGAGTTGCAGCTGTTGTGTGCCTTACAGTTACACTCACTCACCCCACCATATGCCAATCTGGCACATTGTCATATCATTGGTGAAAACTGTCCAATCACACGGAATTCTGCAAGACCTAATTTTTCAGGAAAAGAGAAAATGTAGTAGATCATCAAAGAAGGCTGCAAACACTAAGTACTAAGTTATGCTTATTGAATTTCAATTTAATAACTAACTTTAGTCTTTGCAATGTAGTAAATAAACAGAAATAATCAGTTGTGTACGAAATGGGACTTTCACGATTAGAGTTCAACCAGGTAAAAGATATAAACAAGTTCACTCCTTGACTTATGAGGTTAGGAGTTTCCAGGGCGGGAAGAAAAATGGAAATCTGATCATGTGCGTAACTGAGCCTTTCTATTGAATCAAAGACCTCCAAAATAATTTTGAAAACACGAAAAGAAGCGTGCATTTGATTATTTAAAGAACAAATCTCAAATAAAGTGGAGAGTTAAGACAGTTTCACTGATGAATATGCAAACCTGGCACATTTGTATCAACTCTACAAACACACAACAGAACAGAAGTCACTGAAATGCACACCCAACCTTACTAATGAACGCTCTTATCGCCAGCCTTGTTTAATTTTAAAAGCATCATGTTGCTTTTGAACCACATGAAAAAAAGGGCTTACATTTCAATAATATAACCAAGGTACAACTATTTATTTAGTAGTAAGTGACAGAAAAAAGAAAAGGCAAAAAGGCAATTTTTAATTTAACGTTAATATTTTCCATAGCAACAAGCCTAGTTTCACCTACAGTCATAAAATTCTGCGAGAGCTGGCGTTATTTTTACCCTGTCCACCATAGGCAGTGATCTCAAAAGTTACACATTAATCATTTACAAAGAGATATGAGACAAATGAGAGGAACGAAAGTCGTAGAAGACCTTTGCAGTGAAGCTTGCTAATTTCCCCACCAAGGACAGCATCATATTTACATAACAAACATCCAAACGGAAAAGTTTGCCAAAAAATTGTTAGAGTGAAAAGGAGATAAGAAAGAAAGCAGACGGTAATTCCAAATCTCAACCAAAGGGAGTTAAAAAACTACAAACAGGCTTCATTAGCCGGTCAAAACAGGACGGCATGACAACTATGACACTAGTGTGAATATGGTGCATGGCGCTCAAGCTATGAAAGAAAGTGGGAAAGGTGATCAACATATTAAGTAGGACTAAATAAAGAGAGGACGACCGGAGAACTTAAAAAAAGAAAAGAAAAGTGAAAATGGAATCCACAGAAGAATAACAATCTAAGTTTGTTTAATTTGACTAGGGTCAGGGGGGAGGTTTAAAACACAGTATGAGTGACCAATCAATCATGGCAAAACATTTTAATACTTTAATAGTATAGTAAAAGCAATTTTTACTCTTGTTCAAACCCAGTCTCATGACAAAAACTGAAATAGGATTTGCAATTGTTAAAGCTAAAGACGAAAATGATTTGGGGGGGGGGGGCATTAAAAGGGAGACAAATAGTCAATGCTCATCACATGGTTCAGTCAGTCAACTAGCAAACTAACAAGAAACCAAATTCTAAATTTTTTTTAAACCTCACAAAACCCCAAAAAGGTTGTGGTTGTAATGAGAAAGTTTCAGTTTTGATTCTTTCAGTGTTAGTATTGCAAATACAACAATAACTATAGTTTTGAACCCGCACAGGCTAAGATCTTTTGAGATTTATAACCATCCATAACACTTCAACACTTGACAACTTACATTTTCTCCTCGTACGAATGGCATGAATTGATTGTCTTTACATTGCTTCAGGTATGTAGAGTTACACGTAGTTTAAATTAGATGGATGGATGGATGGATGAATCAATAACAAAAGATTAAACACTGAAGATACTTCTTGATGTAAACGCGGCTTACACACTGACATGTTAGGAGTTTATTTATAAGTAACCCTCCACACTACACCCTTCATGCAAGCAATGAGGTGTGAAATACTGAATACAAATAAGAAAAATAAATAAATAAATAAACCACAACAAAAAATTGAAGAAATAAACTTATTAGAAATTTCTTTCTAAAGACTTGAGACACGAAAGCAAACATGTATGTCGATTTTCCGATAAAACTTAAAACCTATCCACTAAATTAATTCGTAATCATGGTAAGAGTGGCATAATACAAAAGCTTAGCAAATACTTGTAGTATTAAAATGCATCAATGCAAATCAAATGTAACAATTTGATCACAATAAAGCTGGTTTGAAGCAACATAACATGAAACAAAAGACCCGAGAAAAACCAAAATCAAAACCCAAAATTCGGCCCAATGTGGCAAAAAATGCATCACAAAGTAGTTGCGCCCCTGTTCTCAAATCATCAAAATCTCAGTACAATCTCACTGCTCAAACATTATGCCAACAAACAAGCAAAATAAATGCATCAACAGCTTTAAACGAAATGTGACATAATATTATATCTTGGATCCTTTGGGGTTCTAGGATATCAACACATCAGTGTATCATCTACACCAAATTCACTCCTCTCATTGGGCTGAAATGCTGATCCACAACGGACCTTCACAGATGGCACAGAAGTCAGTAAGACTAAGATACTACATCTTCGCCTGGATTAGGTGAGTTTGGGTGTAAGAATGCACTCAAGTCGCCCTTCTACACGCCACATGTAAACAGGGGCAACAGTGCTAAGGGTCCATAAATGCAGAAATACTTCTGTGCGGACACCTGCCGAAGTAACAGGTTGAAAATCAACAGCATGGAAATTCGTAACTTACTACTCAATGTTCCATTCACTGTGTTATATGTGTGACTTAGATGTGGGTTGGAGTTACTTTAGTAGAAACTTGACACAAAAATTAACACAAATCACAATTCGCCCAATCTGAAATCGGCGCCGTACATAGATCTATATCTAAATGGAAAAATCTAGTTTCAACAGCCCTCAGCCAAGGCGCATCCGGATAAACCATTTTGATGTAAGAGTTTTGAATGTGAAAATCTATCGCAAGGCCAACAGACAAAGACATGCTCGCACATCTTCTTGCAAAGAGCAATGCCGATGCATCTCCCATCCACACACACACTCTTTCTTTCTCAAAGGCGATTCGCGTGATGCTGAACTACGGAAAATGGCAAACAACTCCAAGACACTGGACGGCATGTTTTCATTTCGACACACAGAGCAGACATCACATCACATCACATCGTGTCTCCTTCCATTTTTAAATAACAATTGGATTATAGTGATCAGTATCGTAATAATATACATAGTTATTAACTATGAACAGGATGACCCAGGCTCATTCATTCACATTCCAAGCTACCAACTAGACACTCTGCTGTCTCCATGTCAACCCGCCAACACAGTCGTAGTCGCAAAGTCTTGAATGTCCAATCGGTACGATGAATGTCACAGGCGCTTTAGATGATTGATCCCATGGAGTGAATAAATTAAATAACGTTCTTTTGAGATTTGTCGTTCGTTTTCTTGAAGCTGGACTTCTATAAATACAACACCAAACACAACACTTCTCCTAGCAAAGGAGTGACGCTACCTCGCACCGTCACGGTCACATGGAGATGTCTGTGAGACTGAAAATACACAGAAGAGAAAAACTCAATAAACTAAGGATGCATAGTGAGAGTTACATTTATATCCAAAAACTTGACGCTATGACTTAAATTACACTCAAACACCATCAGTGTATGACTTGTCAAAGTTCAATAACATTTACGATTACTGCTTGGCAAAATCAGTGTCCACCCATAGCCTGGTGGTTACATTGTGAAGTCCTGAGTTCAAATCCTGGCAATGCTAGGTCTATTGTTGTGTTCCTAAGGAAAGACGCTAAACGCTTATCCCCACAACTTCCTTCAAGGCCATTACTGCCCATAGAGAAGGAGTTTATCCTGGTTTCTATAGCATAAAGCTGAGCAAACATCCAGGACACTAATCTGACTCTGTGTGTTCACTTCCAAGCTAGTCTTTGTATCCATTTGCACCTGGGTAGAGTGGGGAAAACGTGTGTTAAGTGTCGCTAGGAACACAATGGCAGGCCTAGCTTTGCCAGGATTCAAACCCAGGACCTCATGATCCCACGTCCGGAAGCCTTAACACCCGACCATTGACACCACACAACAATAACTTATAAGTGTCCAATTTCTGACAAGACCCAGGTGAAAACTGGGAAAGTCTGCAACAGAAACCGGCTGTACATAATTTATCCCCCAATTGGACATTTCATTCCAAGTCCTTTCTCAACTCTCTGGGAAGCAGACAGCACAGCAGTCTGTCAGGCGCTTCGTACTAACACACTGAAAAGATCTGACACCACCTGTTCTGTTTCATGCTATAAAAACCTGGGATAAGTTATAACATTTTGTATGCCTTTAAAAAAACTTCACACTACACGGCAAACCCATCAATGAGGTTTATCCCAATATTTAAAACCATAATTATCAACCCTTAGGATAAGGTGTATTTAGGACCACTAATAAATGAACCAAGTGAAACGCTATGGTTCATCAGTTTTATCATTTTGTCACACTGATGCGGTTTAAGTGTAATTTTTTTTTAATCTGCAAATGATATATGAAAACATAATTAAAATGCTGGTGGCGAGAATTTGATTACAACATTTTCAACTCTCACATGTTTCATGTGACTTTAAATGTTGTAAAAAAAAAAAGACTTGAAAATTGAAGAGAAAGAAAAAGGAATTCCTCATGCATGACAGCCAAATCTATTAAAAAACAAGACAACAATCAATCCAATAGTATCTGATTTATTATAAATAAGATAAAAAAGTGAAGTAAAGTACCTACACTTAGAGTTAAACATAGGGTAACCAGGATTAGAGTCCTGGCATAATAAAAGATAAAATTACAGGCCAAATCCCCACACAAGTGCAGGCAAACCGGCTGTACATAATTTATTACCCAGTGGGACATTTCATTCCAAGTCCTTCTCAACTCTCTCTAGGAAGCAAACAACACAGCTGCCTGTCAGGCGCTTTGTACGAAACACACTGACAAGATCTGACAACACCTATAGCTCGCTACTGACCCCTTCCCAAGTAAAACGAGGAAAGCATAGTCAAGTACCTTTCCTACCAGTACCGCTAAAAATCCTGTGGACCAGCCAGTGTCGTCATGATTACACTACCGTTTCACCACTAGCGTGGTAGTTTGTCATTGCTTTCCATGCAGACTTTACTTTTGCCAAGCCTGCGTAGACCTAGACGCCCACTTCGCTGCCAGGTCGATAGAAGAGCCACAAAAATTGACCTGGACTAGGAATCAAACTCGGATCTCATGAATTGGTGGTAGGACGCTCCACCGACTGAGCATGTAACAAACTGATGTCAAGACGGACAAAATAGTGTTAAATTTGCTATAAAAATACAAGAATAAAAAAGGCATAAATTACTCACATTCCCTTTCTTTCCTACGTATCCGTTTCCGTCGTCTGTCTATACTCGCAACCTCTGCTTTTAAACTCATGTATATCGTCTTAATTTCTTTCAGTTTATCAATAAGAAAATTGCATTTTGCTTCGCCTTCCAGGTGTTCCCCTAAGTCTGGAAAGAGAAGAAAACAAATTCAGTTAGGGCCAAATGAGACAAATTCGTGATCTAATCTTAGGGTTGTGTAGGATACTTGAGTGCATGTGTATGAGTATGAGAGTTGCAAAGAGAGCCAGTGAGAAGGGGAGAAGTGTGTGAGTATATATGCAACATGATGGATTACAAAATGAAACAAAATAACGGATAAGAGTACCCAGCTGTCACTGTCAGGTCCTGTCGTATCATGTGTAAAGTGCCAACTGCCATTCCATGTATGAAATAATACACATCCAAACTTGTGGTGTGCAGAATACATACTCCATAAAACAATACTTGATATCATAACAATATGAACAGTGTCCTATCCACAGTCTTAGATACCAGCCACACCCACCCCTCCCCATTTATTTGTCATGCTAAGTGAGAAGGGGAGAAGTGTGTGTGTGTGTGTGTGTGTTAAGGAGAGAGGGTAGAGGGTAGAGGATAGAGAGTTTGCTCTGGACTCACCCTAGGGTTACAACATATATAGAGTGAATGAGGTGAATTTCAATTAAACAATCAGACAAGCATATGTATTATTATCATTCTAAGTACAAGACAAATAGCTAGTTGTTAATAGCCTGGGTTATTAAAAAAAAAAGAAGTTTGCTATAAACGTCTGCTTCCTCTTCAAATTTGAGGGATTGGAAATAGTAGTAGCACTAGGCTGAGACAAGTGTTGGAGATGGTTGCTAGCTGGGGTAGTTTTACCAATAGTAGGCTGAGACGAGCCAATACCACAGATTTTTCACCCCCGCATCAACCACATCGGTGGCAAGTGAATCAACGACCATCTTTGAGTATCGATAATTGTCTGTCTCTGGGCATGTCAGCCATGATCCACGGAGATCATACCGGAAACCCGGAACCAGTATTTGAAAACAAACTAAATTCCTGTTTTTTCTGGGAATTCCCGGAGGTCTGACGCCCCTGAAGACAAAACACTGAAAACAGCGACAAGAAAGAGGTAACATCTACTAGCAACGACCGCGCCAACCACCTATGGCACGGATAAAAAAAACAACAAAGAAGTGAAATCCTACCGGCATTGAAGTTGTATTTGCTTGGCCGTGGAGATTTTGACATATCTACCAGTCGTCCTGCAGGTGAATCAGGGGAGTGGTTTGGGGTTCCTCCAGATGAGCCTGATGAGTCGGGTAGCTTGCCAAATATTGAGCTATCGTTATTGATATCTATTGAAGATGCAACAAAAAATAACAACCATGGATTAGACAAGAATTTGGCACCTATCACAAGTAAAATCTTTATTAACCCCTTCTCCGCCCAGGAGACAAAACATAGCAGCGCCGGGAGAAATTGACTGTTTGCCACCTTAAGGGAAGCTACTCAAACAATATGCAAGTGTTTTATGCAGTTATGTCCCTCAGACCACCCAACAAACCTACTAAAGCATGTCATAAGCCTGTAAATTCTACAGACACATGGCATATAGCATGCACACAACTGACTGGCAAGAGCCCAAGGCATCTCTGAACAATACGCATCTTGCTTAGTACAAAAATGATTTAAACATATTTTATCCTTGACACTTTTGGATATTTTATTGCTTACCCATGCAATATATATAAAAACCAGAGACGATCGAAACATTGAAAAGCCTTATCACAAAAACAAAATAAAATGTTTTAAACTCAAGTAACTGCCCAGGAAATTTGTCTGTTTCATTGGAATTTTACCCCATTCACCATATGCGGTAATGTCAGCAGGGTCTGCAAAGGAAAAGAAGCAACGGTACACCTGTACTTACATTTAGGAGATTTCTTGGCCGTTCTACTGCGCGTACCATGGACGCGTTTCTTCTTCTTTTTGGGGCGGGTGCACTTGCGGCGGCACTATCGGTGGGTTTCCTCTTCTTAGAAACAGCTGTTTCCTGCTCTGTGCCACTGCTCTCTGCCGACTGAGGGGCGACCATCCCGCTCTCCAGATTGTCAGTGGAAGCTGTGCTTGTCATGTCGTTGTCAGACGGAGATTCACTGGCCAGCTTCGTCCTCACCGCGGCAGCAGAAGCTGCAGGCAGGGAGAGAGACGAAGATGAACACGAGCTGTCTTTGTGCGCATCTGTCTTCATGGCGAGATCGTCGGAATGAGGCGATGAACTCTGCATTGCCTGGGAGGGGGCAGCACCTGCCGAGCCCTCTTCCCCGTCATCATACTCGGGGGTGGTCGGTGGAGTATTTTCAAATGGGACTTGGCAAGAGTCTCTTTCTGGGAGCTGTTGAACAAATCCCTGACTTTCTGAAATATTTGCATGTTTAACATTTTCAATTGGCACAGAATCAGCAAGATGGCTGGCAGCTGCCGTAGAAGAACTGGCGGAAATGTTGCTTGCAACAAAGCCTGATGGATGAAATGGTTCTGCATTTGCAGGTGATGAATTTTGTAAACTAGATTTCTCCTTTGAGCCTTCAACATTTAATGCTTCAACTGTGTCTAATGAATCCCTCACACCTCTCTTTCGCTCTATCTTTGATGAACGTCCCACATCCCTCTTATCACTTTCAGATGCGCGTTTTAAACGTCTCTTCTTCGGGCGGGCTTTGCATCACCCGAAGGATCATCTTCCTTTAAGGAATGTTTCACAGATTCTACAACGCTATTCACCGTCAATTCATACTGCTCAATCACTTCTTTTTCATTTCTGGATTCAACTCTTTTCTCTTTCTCCCTTTCTTCTTCGCTCCCTGTTTTTTTTCTCTCCATCAGGGGGTTGACTCTCAGGGGTGGTTTCAACGTTATCTTCCACAGACGCGACACTCTCGTCAGCTTTGATGTCCGGGACAAACTGGGGGCTTATGGGTTTTTTCTTTGTTTTCTTCTTCACCTTCTTCTTGTCCTTTTCATGATTGTCCTCCAGGGTTGCATTGTTTTCAGTCGAGGTTTGCTCGCTTGGCCACGGGTTCCCACTTCTTGGTGATCTCGGCTGCCACTGGGATTCTGCCTCGGTTTCATCAAAATCGTACGGGGATGGGGACGATTTCAAAACAGTTGAAGCAGCCGTGATAAATATAGGTTCCAACGTAGGGATTTCCCCAGACAACAGCTATTGAAGCTACTGCCCTCGGATGACTTCAGCTTCTTCCCATCCTTTCCGTCTTTCTTTCGTCCTTTTGTTCTTCCCCCTCTCCATTTCCAACTCCCTCCTTTCCAGTTCAAGGTCAATTTTCTTCAACTGTGGAATGTTCTGATCTGAACTATTCGATTCTTCTTCATTTTCCGATATTTTGACATCTTCATTTTCTGTGCTGGCTGCAAGAGGTATTTCTTCCTTGATGGGAGTTTCCGAGTCTGTATGTTGCGACGAAGGAGATTCATGTTTAGGTCGCTCATCTTTTGCGACAGCCAGAGTTTCAGCGCCACTGACAGAACTGTCAGAAGATTTGCCTTCCTTTTCCTCCTCTTCCTTCTTATGAGATTCATAGACAATGGATAAGATTTCTTCACCATGAGCTTTCATCTCCGCAACGCGCACACTCGCTCTTTCCGCTTTTGTTTCAACTTCAGGGACATCTACAACTATCTCGACGGCTTTTGAGTCCTTCTCATTCACTTCCTCCTCCTCCTCATCATCCGTTTCTCCAGAAATACTCTCCGCCTTTTTCGCTGTCTCTGTCATCTCCTTAGCTGCCTGGGCTGTGTCAACGGGCAGCTCCTCATTTTTGCAATCAACCTTTTGCTTATCCTCCTGGTCAGCTTTGTCGATGCTTTGATCTTCGCTCATCTCTTCCTCTTCCATGTCGTCCTTCACAGCCATTTCTTTCTCATCTTCTACACTAGTGTCCAAGTCAGTTTTTTCTGCAGTGCCCTCCTCCTCTTCTTCCTCGTCCTCAACCTCCACACTGGTCGTCTCCTCATCCTCTTCCTCCTTATCCTTCATCGACTCGTCAGAGACCTCTATCTTCACACCATCCTCCGTGTCATTATCTGGTTGGGCTGCAATTTAAGAGAAAAAATATATCAGTTTTTAAACGTTTAAGATAAAAACCATTGATTAGCTAAGACTTTATCTACTGGAAGAGTGATCTCAAGTTGAATGAAGAGGAAACAGCAAAAAGACAAGACATGTAAAAAAATAGTTTCAATTTACCCCGCCTTGCGTATACAGTGATCTCTTTCTTTCTTTATCAGTTCCCATTCTACCTTTCGGTGTATGTGTTCAGATGCCCGAGATGATCTTTCTTCAGTATGCCCTGTCCTCACATTTTCTGTCCCCTTCCAAAAAGTAAAATTCCTATGCTTCAATGCCTCTTTTATATCTTCGTCCCACTTTCTCTGAGGTCTGCTTTTTGGTCTTTTACCTTGGGCTTTAGCACTGTATACTGATTTAGTTATTCTATTGTCATTCATTCTGTTTACATGCCCAAACCATCTCAACTAATTTGTTTCTATCTTAGTTTTTATGCCATCTGCTTTGGTTTGATCTCTGATTTTATCTTTTTTAGCTTTCCCTACTTCTCTTCTTAGATATTTCATTTCAGCTGCCTGTACTCTACTGTATTCTCTAAGGTCCAGGTTTCGTCTAAGTGTCAAATGCAAGGTTTGTTTCTCTCAAAGAATTTTTCTATAATTTGTCTAATTGTAAATATATGCATAGTTCATCCCTCCTCACAGTGTCAAATGCCTTTTCTAAGTCAATATTTTTGAAGAAATGCACAGGTGCAAGTCAATAAATATTAATAATAGAGATTTTCGGAGTTCTCAATGCAGTCTTAAAAATCACCACATTTCTCAAATCTAGATTAGATCCTTGTCTAATCTAGAATAAAATATATAATATCAGCCAGTTCTTCTCAATGCAGTCTTTAAATTTTCTTCCTGATCTAGTCTAAATTCACCCTGATGTCTCTTCAATCTGATGCTATACTCTTTTCCTTAGTCTCATTTCCGTATCCTGGCATATACTTTTTTCTGGGCGGACTAAGTAGTGATATCCAAATCTCTTTAATTTGAGCATTCCATAGCTGTCTCATCCTTTCTATATTTTTCTGTATTGATATCCCTCTTTAATTTGAGCATATTATCCTTTCTTATGTTCCCTTTTTCCAGTCGTCTGGCACCTGTTTGGACTTCCCTGCTTGTTGGCAGATTGCATGTAGTAGTTTGTCTGCCTCTCTCCCTTGGTTTTTAATCATTTCTGGATAAACTTCATCTGCTCCTGGGGCTTTTCCTAATTTCACTTTTCTTATAGCTGTTTGGATTTCTTCCATTGAGATATCTACATCTTTAGCTGTCTCCTCTGGATTATTTGTTACTCTTACTAATTGATCTCAGGGCGAATTATGTAGAAACTGCTAGACGCAACAGTGAAAAAGTGAAAAGACCCACTAAAAGACGATTTTGGTACGAATTAAGAGGAAACAGCAAAATGAAAAATAGTGAAAGAATAAAAGGAAAAAGAGGCACCCGCCAACCACCCAAGAAAGGAAAGAAGAATAAACTACCAAAGCACCCGCCAACCACCCAAGAAAGGAAAGAAGAACTACCAGAAGCCAAACCACCCAAGAAAGGAAAGAAGAATAAACTACCAGAAGCACCCACCAACCACCCAAGAAAGGAAAGAAGAATAAACTACCAGAAGCACCCACCAACCACCCAAGAAAGGAAAGAAGCATAAACTACCAGAAGCACCCGCCAACACCCAAGAAAGGAAAGAAGAATAAACTACCAGAAGCACCCACCAACCACCCAAGAAAGGAAAGAAGAATAAACTACCAGAAGCACCCACCAACCACCCTAGAAAGGAAAGAAGAATAAACTACTAGAAGCACCCACCAACCACCCAAGAAAGGAAAGAAGAATAAACTACTAGAAGCACCCACAAACCACCCAAGAAAGGAAAGAAGAATAAACTACTAGAACCACCCAAGAAAGGACAGAAGAATAAACTACTAGCCCCGCCGTTCAAATCAAGTAGAGAAAAGGAAAATGACAAAAGGACACCAATGGTTCATGTGAAATACAATTTCCCATTCAGTTAAAAGGTCCTTTCCAACAACAGAACAAACAGTAATTTAACTTTTTTGAAAGAAAAAGAACTCCAAACACAATACAGCTTTTGCTTGCTTGATTGAAATCTAACTTGTCTACGGAAAGAGGCAAGCACATACACCCCCCCCACCCTTTTCCTATATCCAAGAAATTTTATTGCCCAAAAAATAATTTTGTGTTTCATTACCATCAGGTTTTGCATCCGGCGATTCTGAAACAGTGGAACTGCGCCTTGTCGTTCTCTTATCTGCAACAAGACAAAGACAACAAGGAAATAATCAACACCCGTACAAAGCAGACGATGAAAACTCTTTAGCTCTATTTATACATCACAGCTGATGAAGGAGTTGCTAATTATAAGTATTTGTGGCGTGATAGACGTTGAATCACATGGGATGAAAGGAAATGTATAGTTTATTCATTCTCAAAAACAAAACACACACACACAGGTTTATGGAAAAGGAAATTCTGGTCCCATCCTTCAAATAAATGTCAACTGCTTATCATTTTCACAACAAACACGTTTCAATCTTAAAGATAAGAAAATACAAAATATACAATCACATTCAGACCTAAAATGTGAAATACAAGTTTTGCTTAATTCTTTTCTGTTGAAATGAAACTCAAAGGAGAATTGAGTTGACGTACCTGCTTTCATTGGAGGAGTCTTTAATTCAGTGCTGGATGAGCGCGTGGCACGGGTTTTAGCTGCGACCAACTTCGGCGTACGAAACACTTTACCCACTTTCTGGGACATCGTTGGAGATCTGACAGGCAAGCGTTTGATTGCGCTGGTGGCAGGAGCCGGAGTCGGAACTAGAGCCGGAGCCGGAGCTGGAGCCTGAACTGGAGCTGGAGTCTGGGGTAGACAGAATAATAAAGGCTTACAATGTAATGATTCCATCACCCAAACTACCTGGATACGACATTTAATGGCATTATCCAAATCCAAACACCAACCAATCCTCAGTCCAACGAACTGACTAAATTGAGTGTTTCCGTAAATGTAATTCAGAGCTCCAAACACTCAGCATCCCCAAAATTTCAGGAGACTTTCAAACATTCTAGGAGAATCGATGCCATATTTTTTTTCTAGTTCAGCAATTATCTTCAAGTTCAGACACATGACATGGATAATGATACAATATTGTTGTGTGCTGTCAGTGCCGAGCGGTTAGGCTGCCAGACTAGGCGGGGTAGCCCGAACCACCGAATACAAAGACACATCAAAAGGTTAATCTTTGTGGCAACACAGACACAGGCAGTGGTTCTCCATCATCATACGATTTGATAAAAACTTTGTTCGCCTCTACCTCAAGCTTTATTTGCTAGAAGAATTTTTTACAAAGTTCTCTAGCATACGACTCCATATCGAATCATTCACATGCATTGTAACAATTTTAAAATACTCAATATTCCCATGAGACATGAAAAATCCAGAAGATTTAAAAAAGCGTATTTTAAAAGGAGAATCGGTCTATATCCTTAAAATGAAATGACAACAGTAAAAAGAAGGAAAGAAGAAAAAATTGACTAAAATGAAAGCAGTTATAGATTAACCCAATCCTGCCTAACTCGCTGGATAGCCTGCTGGACTGGGTGTCCAAGCAAAGGAGATAACTCTGTCCCTGTTTGAACCCAATGTTATTAAAAATACATTTTCCCATGTTTTTGTCGTTTCTTTATTTTTTAAAATTTATTCATGATTTTATTGTACAGAAACACTGATATTAACAACATTGAACCTGTAAATGGCACAAGTTGAGTGTCGGACAGGTTTGTCGTCCACAGGCACGGCAGTTTCGATTTCGCGCTGCTTACGCATTGCTCAACTCAGTGCCGATAGTTAGATCTAGATCTATCGCTATTTTCTTCATCATCCCGTCCTCATCACTCAAATCAGTTAAAACTTCTTCAATATCAAAGCCTTTATCATGATTTAGGGTTCTGTTAGGTCCTAAATCGCCGTTCATCTCCTCTCTCAATTCGTGGGCGAGCTTTACATGAATTGCAGTTGAAACGTCATTTTCAAAAATCGTATAATATTAACCAAACCACGTAGAAGAGTTTTGTTTCCTTCTAAAAAGCCTGTGAAGTCTCGTGAACAGGTTAAAGGTTACGATAGGCCACGACATCGCGAGATTTGTTGCAAGAATGCTCTGTAAATAAGCCTTCTAATTTCTAACGTTGGCAGCACTCGGCAGGCGCAGCGGGCGCATTAGGCAAGATTGGGTTAAAGCAGTTATTTGGAATTTCAAAAAGAGAATTTTAAACAAAAACAAAACTAGATCAAACTTAAGCCTCTTTATCATATTGTCCTGTACGATCAACAACTTCAATCTTACCTGAGGTTTTAGTGCTGGAGTCTTTGGCATGTCACCTTTCTCCGCCTCAGGTCGGTCGAGCACAGCCACAACCCTGTCAGCTCGGATCCACTCATCGTATCTAATGTTCCAGCCAGCATAGTGGACCAGGAAGGTCTTGTGAGTACCTTCCTTACCAACATCCACAATCTTGGGAGAGAAGACACATTGCCACACATGTTGAATATAGCCTTATTTTATTGTATTCGAATTTACTCCCTCTGTCATATGCAGTGATTCAGGGTGAATAAATAGTAAACAGCAGCATTTGCCAATTCCCCACTCTTGAATTGAACAAGAAGTTGTATCATTTCATACAGAACTGTAAGAGTCAATAAAGGGAATTCTAAGTGCTAACAGTATAGCTCTGTCAAGAGATTATAATCAGAAACAGAACGATTGAATTGTAAAGCAAGAAAAAAACAAAAAAACCCAACTAAAATGAAAAGCGACAACAAAAACTCACCTCTCTGCTTAAGTAAATGAAAGTTTTTGTTCTTTGATAAATGTTTCAGTTTTCAAGCCAGGGCATCTCAAAAATATAAAACCAAACTGCCTAGTAATTCAACTACTTAAATCTCAGTGGTAAGTTTATTACCTTCGCAATATAAATCTTTTGATTTTTCCCTTTGCCGTATTTCACTTTGATCTTGGACCCTACAGGACAATCGGTTTTGGCTGTTGATGGGTCAATTTTAGCAGTGTCTTGATCTGAACACTCATTTTCCTCTCTATGAATAAACAGAGGAATAAGTGAAATTAGGGAAATGTCATGAAGAAAAAAGGAAGAAAAACAACACATACATTCACCATTTAAAACAATGATTTGGAGCCAATAATAACCAATTATGTTAATAATAATATTAATGATAATAACAACAATAATAATAATGACTTTGTTGTCCATCATTGGCACATCATTTTGATGTTCTTGCTAACAATTCTGTCACTTTTTTCGATTTATGAAAAAAACATCTTCAATAAATAAATAAGATTTTTGAAACTCTCTTTTAAGTTAAAAAGTAACACATGTACATGACTAAAATAATATCAACTAATTGCTGGTGAACAGTAGAAAATATGCAGAAAAACAACATACACATCAGATGCTTCTTCCTCTTTCTCAGAGTCCTTTCCCTTTTTCTCTCGCCGCATGGACTTGCGCTCTTCCACAGGCTTGGCTTTCTTTTCAGGCGCTGCCTTGACCTCTTTCTTCTCCACTACTTTGGCAGCTATTTCTTTCTTTTCACCGGCTTTGCTATCACGCCTCTCAAGGTGCGGGGGATTTCCTTTTCTTTCTTTTCCGCCACTTTTATATCTTTGGCATTTTGCTTTTTTGCTGGTTCTTTTTTCTCTTCACTTATTTCTTCTTTCACTTCCACTCTTTTAAGACTGGCTCACTCTGGATAAGTTTTCGCCTTGTCATCTGTAACAGCGAATGAAACAGATTAATCAGAACCATCTCTTAAATCTGATTTAAAAAACAAAATGCCCTACGTGTAATGAAAACATAGATATACATCATATATGAATGTGAATAAATCTTATTAAATAAGGCAGACAATAAGATAAAAATTTAAGAGGGAAGCAGTGCAGTGCGATTCATGTTACAATAATGAGAGCATTAAGGATAAGGATTCTTTAAACAGACACCAAAACTTTATATTTTAAAATAGAAGACACAAAGAAATATATAGATCTAATGCTGACATTGATCAACAGACACATTCAATGGACCAATTTAAAAATTGCAGATCAAAGCTGTACAAGACAGTAATGCTTACCCTTTTCTTAGGCGACTCTTCAACGGGTTCTGGTACTTCTTCTTTCAAATCTTTCTTCTGTCCTCTAACTGGTTTCTTCTCCTCCTTGTCTTCCTTTTCTTCTTCTACTTTGGGCATCTTACGGGTTGATTTCCGCTCCTCCTTTTTGACACTCGGCTCTTCCTTTTTTCCCTTGCCCCCGCTGTCTCTTTCTTCACCTTTGAAGCTGGTGTCACTTCTTCCTTAGCTTTGACTGAGACGGCATCTTCTTTCTTTCCTTTTGGCGTTTCATCCTTTTTTCCTTAACTTTTGACGATTCTTCTTTCTTCTCTTTTGCCTCCTCTTTCTCCTTTAAGGCTTGCGATCTATCTCTACGCTGGGTTCTCCTTGTGCCCAGATCGGTGTCTTCCTTCGGAGTGGAGCTGGTGGCTTCTTGAGTATCTTCCACCTTTTCTTTCTCTTGCGTTTCAGCTTTTGGCTTGGCCATCTCAGCTTCTTCTTTAGCCTGCACAAGTAAAGATTTTCACAATTACTAATATTTCTTGTCTTGCTGACCACAACAAAAGACAATGAACTATGTAACATAAAAGGGAAGAATTCTAATTAAAGAATTCAAACTGTAAAGTAACAAACGCAGAAGTTAAGTTCTTGACAACAAATCGCAACTTTAAGTAATAATAAAAAAAGTCAAAAGATGAAAATATCTATGTATCTAAGTGTGTTGTCTATCCTTTAAAGGAGATGACACCTGTGTCCTTCCCAAACTGCATCAGGGTATAAAAGTCATAACAATTGGTCTCTCTCTCTCTCATTTATTTTACATGGATACATTAAAAAAATTTCTGATCAATATCTTACAAAACACACATTGACAAAAAGCGAAAATAATGTCTTATGGCAATATAAGAAATTGCAAATAAATAGAAGGCCTGGAATGACTGGATTTTCCACATCAAATAATTTACACGAAGAATAAAAGAGCTGGTCAGAAGTTCAACAAGGATTTAAATATGGCAGCAACTAAATAAAAGTTTTGACTTTATTAAGAGAGGAAAACTATGAATCAAGGTTTGTTTGTTTGATTGGTCCGGCTCTATGGTCCGCAACGGCCTTGAAGAGACTTTTTTTACAATATGCGGTGATCTCAGAAATTAGTAAGATAAAAGATAAGTAAAAGAGTAAAAAAAGGGCAGTAGAACCTACCAGCAGCACCCTCCAACCACCCACTTAAAATAAAGGACCACCCCTCCCCTTATTCCACCTTTTAAAAACCGTAACTCTCAATGACCCACCTTAATTTTTTCTGTAGGCTTTGGCGACCGAGACTCTTCTCCCTCCTGCGGAAATTCAGAATAGCCCGGCCAGTATTTTGACGTACTTTCCAGGGCGGCTGAGAGTACCCATGGTGCTGCCCAACTTGCGGTAAAACGTCTCATATGCATCCAAGTATCTGATAGTTGCAATTTTTAAAGAGGAAGGGGGGGGAAGGGGAAGTAGATAAGCCGAATAATTAAAGTTAATACATGTCATGGAGTCATTGAACACCATTCTAAAGGAGTCTAAGGAGAAGATAACTGACTTCATTTTCTTTCATTGAAATTTATCCTGTCCACCACATGCATCGATCTCAGAGTGAATAAAGAGGAAACAGCAAAGTAACCGTCCATGGATGAGGGCAAAGTTTTAAAGACTGAGAACTTACTTTTTGTACGCTGTCTTGATCTGATGAGCAGGATTCTGGTGTAAAGATGGGAGGCCCATTTTACTATACACTACTGGCCATTTCATTTCTTTGGTAACCTTTAGAGAAAATTGACAAAAAGGATGCAATAAATTCATCAAAGCACATCAACAACGACATTTTAAAATGATGTAGAATTCAATGTCATCATGTTGGGTGGCAACACAACCTTAATATTGGGTCATTTCCTGTCACACCACAATCAAAAGCTTAATGGTAATCATGTAAGATTTCAAGACAGGATTGTAAAATAATCAAATATATTAGCCAGCTACAGTATTTTTTTACGTTAAATGCATTAAATGTATCATACTGCCTTCAGAACATCAAGAAATATGCACGGCCAGCGGCACAGGCCCTAGCTTTCAAGATGAAAATATGCAAACATACTAGAAGGCTCCAATGAAGCTGCAGCTAACAACAAAACAGATGTCTATCAAACATCAATTAAATAAACAACATTGGTGGTGGATAGGTCACCAGTAAATCAATATATATTACTCAACAAGCTCCAACATAGAATCTGCAGGGCCACAGAAAAAGAGAAAGACCAAGGAATACATGGTGGAGAGAGTTGAGAGGAAGCTGAAAGACCTTGGGATGTCTGGGAGGGAGGTCTAAAAGATGGCACAGGACAGGGGTCACTGTAAGGCTCTTCACGAGGGGTAACAGGGCAAGGTGATGATGATGATGAATAAAGAAAGATACAAAAATAATTTTTTATCATCATCTATCAAAATATTGCCTTATCTCCTTCATCCCTTGATTCTATGAAGAAACGGCATATGAACTATGGATAATGTAATGGAAATGTTAATTTCTTCATGTATTGTTATATCAGGAAAGGGAGATCCAAATGAATGAAAAGGAGAATGAAAATTGCATACAAATTTTTACACCAAAGAAATGTGCCTTGAAGATATATCGCATCTTATTTCACATTCTAAACAGACTGTTAAAAACTTAGCAGGATGCAAATTAATTCATAGCTTATATACAGTCTTTAAAAATTTCTATGGATCGCACGCGAATGAAAATCGATAATCTAATCATCCTCACTGTATGAGCTTACCTTATTGTAGCCTCCTAAATTTTGTACAATTTTGAATAGCTTATACAGATTGAGATCTTTATTGCCGATACAAGGGCCTTTGTTGATTGGTGTTCCTCTGTCATCCATAAATTTATACAATTGTGCTACAAAACGATCTTTCTCCTCAAAGGTTCATCTTCCGATGCCTGTAATGAAAGGTAAAGTTAATATTAAAACACATACCATTTGATTATGAGAGTGCAGTGACATCGTAAAATGAAAAAGAATGCTTAAACAGAGTTTCATCTCAATAATTAATGCGCATTTAGGTATTTATATTCTTTCATTTTAATCAGAAGTGTTTTCAAAATGTATTTCGAAGATAAATAAATAACAAGCTTTCACATAACAGAGTTTACATTAAACTGAGAATTAACTCTTAGAGGTGCCCAACTTTGTAATGGTAAAAATTTCAACACACTTTCTGCAGTGGGGCCATATCCAAATTCGTAAATTGTTTCTTCTTCTTCTTGCCAATAATTATTGGAAGATTTGAACAACTACAAACAATGCAGTGACACACAATTAGAACAATTCTTCCCAAACTGAATAGTGGCAGGAACAAACTATTACATGAACATTTCTAAGTGACAAACAACCCAAGTAGTCTTGATAATGACTTATCTCACAGCCAAAATTTGCAATTATAAAACATAATGCCTTTCTTTAGTGTTTGTAAGCTTCCTTTATGGTTAGGTTTCTGCTAAAGAACTGAGTTCAGTATACACCGTTAGGACATGCATCCTAACGTGCAAAAACATTTGAAATAAAATGACAACTATACAAACACTAAAAGAAATGCAGTTACTCTTACTTAACTTCTCAATCTTTTCTACTCGAAAAGAACACAAATTGTCCCATTTAATGGAAAATGAATTTGAAATATATACAAACAGCCATAGTTTATCTTCAGCAACTCCATTGTAAAAGAACCTTTTTTTAAATAGCCAATCAAACAAATTAAGTTTCAAAGCACTGCTGTTGAAAAGATTTACGTACATATTCATTTTCCTCATCTCCTTCATCATCATCATCAATATCAGACCCAAGCATATCTTCCTTTTCCAACCAACTGGAAGCTCCTTGGTATCAAAGTATAGCAAGGCCTTTTCAAAAAGCTGTGAAGCAAAAAGTCCATACAAAATATGAACATATATTAGAAATTTATACGAACAAGTAGAAAGAAATTATGCATCTTGGACAAACACGCTTGGAGATGAACTGGATCCAATAACCCACCCCATACTTATAACCCCTTCTTTCTTCTAAACATGCAATGATCCATGTCCAATTTAGATGTGAAAACTAGAACACAATTGAAATACAAAGTTAATACATAAATTGTGATTATTTCATATATGATAATTATGCATTTTTAAACCATTTGCTTTACACTATGTTTATAACTAATTTCTCAACAAACTTAACTTAAAGAACTCCTATATTATCTGCCTCATGGCTAAACATTTCCCATTATTTAGTACCTTTTCAAAGACGTTTGAAATACCATTTGATTAAAATAGTATCAAGGATAAAATGGAATTTTCTCACAGAACTTCTTCAATGCTTTAAATCTAAGACACAAAAAACTAGAACTGAAAATCCAACTGACCTGTGCGCATTGTTTTGTCCTCATTTTTTATTGCTATGAGCGTGAAAATTCTTTCAAATCTTTACGTGTTACTGTCAAACTGAAAAGAAGAAGAAAAACATCATACAAAGAGAAATAAAACACTTGAATAGAACAAACACTTTATTTACTGAAAATTGTAAAATCTGTATTATTTAATGACGTTATCTCTTACTTTGGAGTTTGTTACACTTGAGTGAATTCATACTGAGTGAGTAACTGTTAAGAACTTCTGAATGAAATACAACAATATTTCCATTGCTACCAGTAAACTTGATATTTACAACAGTTGTTGAGCTTGAAGCAACACTTAATCACACTATGATAGAAAAACATTTCATGAAACAAAGAACTCACAATTTTGAATCTTTGAAAGATCTGACAAGGATCTGATCCCGACTCTTGACTTCACTGATAGAGGTGGCATCTGGCAAAACTACCAGCGCTGGAATGGCTGACCTTTACGTTGAGGAAGGTCCACTAACATCAGTTTGCCTACGAGCTCCTGGTGTCTTCCACGGTACATGGCCCTTCGAGGCGATTCTTCTTCAGTCTCATCTTCATCCTCCTCTGGCTCACTCTCCTCTCTTTAACATTAAAAAAGAAATAGGATGAAATAACAACAATACCTTCTGGTACAAAACTGAATTTTTTCTAAGCAAAGAAGAAATAGTGCCGGTCACTTTAGACAAATGGGCAGTACTAATAACTGTGTATTTCTTATGTGAATATCTCATTATTTATCTCTGCTTTAACATGTAGATTTCACAACATTCAATATTTCAAAATAAAAAAGTTATGCACACAAAAAAATAGGATCACATTGATATGTCAATTCATCTAAAGAACGTTTTACATTTTTTTTCACATTTAGGACATGCATTCTAAGAGTGAGCAAGAAAATTAATGTAAATCACAATTAATTAATATTAATACAGAAACATAATCCATACCCAGCTTTCCTTTTCGACTTTTTATTCTGAAGTACTGGAGTTCCAAAATGCTCTGGATGTGACAATGGCAAGTTGTCAAGTGTCTACAATAAACGGAGAGAGAGCATGTGATTAGCAAGAAAGCATTAAAGAATAAACAAAAAGAATTCCACCAGAATCCCCCCCCCCAAGAAAATACAGAAATGAAAAAAATATTGAATAAAAGCTACAAACATGAAGTTCAAAACAAAACAAAAATAAACAAAGAGAAGAACTACTTTCGTTCTAAAATTACACTTGTTATGAAAAGAGGAATTGTGAAAAATGTTTTTAACCAAAAGTAAGAAAATTGATAGAAAAATAATGTTGAGACAACAAAATACCTCGCTTTCAATAAAATGTTTGTCGCCTTTCAAACATAACTGTGACCTGCGAAGAGTTCTCTCATCCCCATCATCAAAAACTGTTGGAAGAGACATGAATGGGTCAATGTAAATGATGAGATGTGAAAACAAAGCTAGAAATAAAACTATATGGAAACAATCAATGCATGCCAATTTAATTCAAATACTTCATTGCATCCCAAAGAAAAGTTTGTTTAAAATGAATGTAAAAAAAAACCCATTTATATACTGTTTGTAACCGGAAGCCAGCGCCAAAGTTCTTTTTAAGATAAAACACGCATTGACTTACAATCTATGTTTTTATACATGAAAGCAATAACTGCGAAATGAAGGGTATCCGCAATAGCATAGTAAATTATGTATGTACCAGAGATCTGATCTGTCCAAAATGTAAATAACTAAAAACTCTTATCATTCAAATATAATCAACATATGAAAATGGCAGTAATTGATTATAAGCATATCTTCTGAGAAAAGGAAGACAATAATTACAGATGTAAGAAATTTTCTTTTCAAAGACATTGTGCAAACAAAAAGGAAGAGAGAATCATGAAAAAATGACAGACTGCCTCACCAACTGTGTAAGAACTTTGATCGATGAGTTTTGGATTGTGGCCTCCACTGTCTGCTCTGTATCGGGATGTTTCACTTCAACCACTCCACTTAACTGTTGAAAAATATCAATGAGAGACTGATAAGTAATCCCATAGTTCAAAATATATATTGCCAATTATACCATAGCTACATGTAAACAGTAAGCTGACATTGTAGACTCCATCTTCAAAATGAAATGTTACTAAAATATAATGCATGTTGGCAAACTATCACAATTAATTAACAATAACAATGTAAAAAGCATTCAACGTCTTATGTACCACAGCCAGTCAAATCATTATTTCAATGACATGATACAAATCAAAGATTCAAAGACGACGGGGAAAAAAAAGATCCATTTTCGTCAAAAGTGCTTTCTTTCGGTGAGGGTTTTGTTGCTGGTGCCTTCCTTTCTTCCCCCTCTTTTTCTCTGCCTCCCTCCCTCCTCTTTATTGGCAAATATCAGCCTATACGTACGCATCCTCACTCGTTATATAAAGTCGTGAAGTTTACCGTATCGGTTTCAACAGAATGGTACACACGATAAACTCGTAACATGTAATAAGGATAGTATAAAGGCATACAATCACATAAATTTACCCCAAAAAAGAGACAAAAGGCACTGGTTGTCATCCATCCACACGCACGAGTCATCTGATTAACGGTAAGGCACCGGTCGTGGACTGCACGCCTGAGGTGTCGGGAAACACAAACACAGACTTCACATCTTATTGAGAACTAGGGAAAAGTCAGTGAACTCTCCAAACCAGATGCCCAAGCTTTTACGACACTAAATAAACACCACGGAAGCCTCGTTCGGCCGGCTACAGTTCGCGTAACATTACGTCACTGGCATTGGACCTAGAATTTTCAGTTATGCCCTTGACTGGAAATTTACTCGCCTCAGTCCTTTGCTATCTCTTAAAGTCATATATCTGGGAATCCCTCAGGTTCTAAGCTTTAACATGGTATATAACACTTGTAAGGAATATAACATGTACATTTTGACAAAAGAGGGAAATGGGGACGGACCATTTTGTGAAACCTGCCATATAGTCTTAAACAAACAATAACATCACATATAAATGGCTGTGATAGGGAACAAAATACATTAACATACTTTGGATAAAGCAACTTACCTTTATATGACCTTTTATCTCATCATCTGTTACAATGATGCTGTTCTGACAATCTTTCATAACAATCTAAAATCAAACAAAGTTAAGTCTTCTATAGACGATATATGTGGTTGTAAATCCACTCCCCCTCCTTTAAAAAAAAAGAAAATATACTACTTTTGCTCAGTATGAAAACATCAACAATGACACATATGAAACGCTTTTTTCCTGAACCAAGATAATTCCATTAGCTTTCATTGTTTTATTATTCTTTATCCTCAATACCAGCACCTCCCTTCACCCTCTCACATATTTTCTCGATATAATATGAATTTGACTCTCAAAACTATATATATATATATATATATATATATATATGTAGACAAAATATCCTAAAAAAGACAGTCTATATTCATATAGAATACCTTTAAAAAATGTAAAGCAATTTGTAAGTTTTAATCACCCCACCAAACAAAAGAGATCTAAGCCAACACATCAAAACTGAAAGATATCATGTCTAATTCTATAACGACCTTGCATTTACTATTCTTACAACAGCCTTGACTTTTGCCTCACAAAATGCTCCACGATACTTAGCACTGACTTCAGTCCCGACTGGCAAAGTCGGAGGCCCAAAGCTGTGCTGGGCCTATGAAATAAAGTAGAAAAGATTAAATATTTTGATTCATCTATGAGAAAAGAAAACATTGATTTGATTAACTATTTTCAATATTTAGTCTTTCATTAATTTCCATGGGTTCATGTGAAACAGGACTGAATGTCCTTAGCGCAACACCTTCATAACATTAATTACGATAAAAGAATCCCAGATATTTTTTGTATTCTTGGGTTATATTTTAACATGGAATTCTCAGTCTTAGTATTCAAAGCACAGAGAGCAAATGGATGAAAGAGCCTGAAATACTAATGATGGGCTATGGGAAAGGCATACCATACCTGCTAGATCTAGAATCAAAGAGTCTACTTCTTGCTGATCATTCAAAATGACACCACTACAAGTTCAGCCATCACCCACATAGAGGCGTTACTACCGTTACTGTTACATGACATTTAAAACTGGGGAAAAACTAAACAAACATGCCTACATTTTTACTCGTGCTTTAAAGAATGTTAATCCATTATAACAAAGCAACCAAAATGAGAACATGATGAAAGTCAAGGCCCAAAACTGAAACTGAAACGGCATCAGTCGACATCGCATACTTGGCAGAGCGAACGTCCTGAGAAAGCCGATCCTTGAATTGGGACTTGGGGGAAAAACAGGAATTTTGAGGCCTACAACTGGACTCAACTACCTCAGAAATCACGCAATGAACATATATGAAGTATACAGTCGTGATTATGTATTTGTTAATTCCTACACTGTAAACTATTACAAAGGCAAGTGTCCATTTATCGTGAATACATCCAGATATCTAGATCTAAACTCTACGTTAGTCTTAGTAAATTGTGTGTGTCGCTCGAGAGGATTTGGTTAGGTTCTAAAAGCAGATGACTGGCATACATTCAAAACGGAATAACATGGTTATGTGTGGTTAAAAAATGCACATATGAAGTTCCAAGATACATACCATTTCTAGTTTGAATCCTTAACTTGTAAACAAGATTTGGTAATAGCTTTATGAATCTATGAAGCAAATAAACTCAACAAGTTCATATCAAGAACGATCAGATAGAAAACCATGAAGGAACAACAACTTTACCTCACAGTAAACTGTGAGTTGATTGGCTGAATCCCACATGACCTAAAATATGTCGTTCATTTGTACCTCGGACATGCGCAGTTGCATTACACACTAGTGACCTTGATGAGGATGAAAGCCAAGTAAGATGCCGTATTTTTTTAAGGCTTTTGTTAGATTCCATTGCTAATTCCATATTTTTGTTTATGAATTCATTAATTTGGATAAAAAATAGATCAAAAGAAATAATGATATCCTTATTTTACATCCATGTTTTAGGGGTAAAGATATTTTCCCCTGCAACGATTCTTGAGGGCTGATTCAGTTACATCCGGGTATTCCAGCCGAGACATCGATTTTTATTGATAGGTGGCGGTAGAGATGACTGTGTAGTGTGTGTAGCACGATTTTCCGCGTTGAATCGCTCGTTGCGGCAAACTTGAGTTGCTGCATCGGCTGAGGCCAACTCCGAGCCGAGACCGAATTCTACGTCTCTCTCTCTGACTGCGTCCCCTGCTCAGGAGTTGTTTTTTTCCTTTATCAACCCTGCGCAATCATAGAGATTTTGTCAAAGGCACCGATGATGTGTTGACCTAAGCAACTGAAATTAAATGGGTCTCCCAGCTGGATATGATTTTGTCAAGAAAGACGCTCGCATAGACACATTGTTCTAGGCCTTACTTTAACTTGGGTTTCAGAGCTGTCAGTCAGAGATCGGTGTCCTTGTCTGTTCAGTCACCATTGGAGATGTCGTTCCTAGTCAAACATAGCCTTGTCTTTCGCTGAATTGATTGACTGGCGAAATCGACTAATATGTTGTTCTATCAGGAAAGAGATTGTGTTCTGGTACTAGATCTTGATCTGGCGAACACATCAATGAAATAGGATCCAAGATCTCTCTCTCTCTCTCTCTCTCTCTCTCTCTCTCTCTCTCTCTCTCTCTCTCTCTCTCTACTAATATATATTTCTTTGATCTTACTTTCTATAAGTTTATAAGTACTATCTGGTTGCTCTTGCTGACTTCTCACTGTAGTAACTGTAAATGATGGAAGTTTTATGTTCTGGTAGGGGTAGGTCAGTCTTTACTTTCTTTGCAGATCTCCGTCTACATCATCTTGCTGTTTGTCTTTGAATCTGTATACTCTTAGATCATTATTCACTGCTTGGTTTATGATGGACCTGGAAATGTTATTCAATTAATGTTCTCTCTCTCTCTCTCTCTCTCTCTCTCTCTCTCTCTCTATATATATATATATATATATATATATATATATATATATATATATATATATATATATATATATATAATATATCTTTCTCTCTATCACTAAGTTGATAGATCTTTATGTTTCAGATATTTTTGTCTCAGATCCTTTTTATGATCAGTCCAGTGTTGCTATTACAGACTTATTGGTCAAGAATTTCAGTTTTTTTGTCATCTCAATTTTCAGAGAAAACAAGAATGAGAGTTTTCATTTGTTACCTAAATTCACCCCTTCTCCATGTATTCTCAGGTAAGTTCAGAGGAAACAGCAAAATGAAAGAAGTAGGACTTACCAGCAGTACTTGCCCGAGAAAGAGAGATTTGATGGTTTTGCAGGAGACAACTAGACAAAAAGTTGTAAGAAAAAATGGGTAGGCAACAATACAGTATACAGAGAGAAAATTGTATCAACATGACACCAAAGAGAAGACCAAGGGTGAGAGCTTAAGAGAATGCATATGAGGTTATGGAAGAAATCAGAGACTTAACAATAGAAATACGGTGTTAGATTTAAATGTCAAAATAGAATGACTTTACTATCACTCACTTCACTCAGTTCCTTTAAAATCAATCCAAAGCTGATGATATAGCAGTATTAGTCACCAAAATCCCATACACCGGAAGATAGAGTGGGAGCTGATAATGATAAAGAAAGAAAGCTCACCAAAAATGTTACTGAAATATGCCTCTCCATGTAAATTAATAATTTATAGCTATGTCTCCATAACACCCAAGTGTCAGACTGTTAATGTATAGCATTTTCCCATTGCCAGTTGTGGCGTAATGAAACGAATTTACTTGAATGCCACAGCAATCTCCTTAGAGGAAGCTAGAAGACTCTAACCTCTTAAAAAGTTCATCAACTTCACTGGATTAGGCAGCCAGCCTGTAGGTATGCTCTCAAGGAGTTGAGAAATGCTTCAACTGAAATGACCTGCTGGGGGATAAGTGGTTTTGAAGTCAAAGAGCCTACTCTTGTGCTGAGATTTGGACTGTCAATTCATCATCTGCTACGTCTACTAAGTAGTACAGTGGACTCCTAATTTGAGGTTGGTTCTTGGGAGACAACAAAATGCAGTCTCTAATAAGGGAAATACTGAATACAAAAGGGGGTGTAGTCTATATATTCATTACATAATGTTTATTGGCCAGACCTTTGTTCTTATATTTTAAACTCAAAAACAAGACGGATGAGAATATAAAAAATATTAGGAAGAATGAACAGTGCATATGTCTATAACATTTTATTCCTCTTCATTAATCACAACACTAGGTAGCCATTGCATCATGAATAAGGACTACATTTTATTTATTCAGTTTTAATCCAGACCATCATCATTCTTTATCAGTGAAGACATGCTTCCACTTCTAGTTTACATCAGTTATGGCTATACCTGTCGAAATGATATGGCAGAGATGTTCCAATGACTGACTGTTTTGGCACAAGTGTTGTGTGCTGATGCAGACAGTAGATATCAATCGCCTGCTTTATCTGGTGGATGTCTGGATATCCAACTTCAAAGAGCCTGACATTGGCTCTGGTATTTTCTAAACCTACAACACAATGTCAATTTACAATATTCTGGAGAGAAACGCAGCATCGCGAATCTGAATTCGGCTTTTCAGAATATAAAATTTTTCATTGTTGTTGGTCTTATTACTTAATATTAATGATATTTTTCCAAAGGTTTAAAGATTCTCATGTTTGATACCTCAAACATTGTGATGCTGCATGATTGTTGCTGTTGTACCAGTCTGGTTTGAAAGAACTTAAATTCTACAGGAAGTATATGTGAAGCGCCATGCGTGGAAGAGCTGTTCATCTTAAACAATCAGCTTTTTTTTATGGCTGTTTACAACCCTGTTTTATCATCATACCGTACCTGTACCTTGCAGCAAAGACAGGAGGATTCTGATTTAGGTAGGAAATTGTTCATTGTTTCCATTTGAATTGAGTTGAGTTTAGTCATGATAGATGTCATTATATAATTATATAACCAGTGGGTTTTTTTTTAATGTAGAAATATGAACATTATTTTTTACTTGTTATAAAATAACCCTTTACCAGTAACAGTGACCATGGAGTAAGAGACCAATGTTGATCATTTCGACACAATAGTGATTATAAAACCATATTCAATTTCAGACCGTAACATTTAAAAGTATATCTATAGAGAAAATAACATATTAGTGGCTTTCACTCTTTCAGCCCGAGCGGCCACTGAGAGCGGCCGGAAAATCTTACCGATCGACAAGCGGCTGATGGGTCTATGTGTACTTATAGGCCTAATAAAGTAAATAATGCATGAAAAATAAGAAAACAACTACAGTACGATGTTCTACGATAATCGTTCTTTTGATTACTGGTCATTTGCCTCTTGAGGGGTATTCCAAATTACGAATTGAGAATGTAAACAAAGCATTGAGCGTTTCATTCAAACTTCAGTTTCCACTGTGCTTGATAACGCTATGGCAGCATCACGTTCAAAGCGATACACTGCAGATGAAGTGTGCGAATTTGTTCAGAATCTCTCGGAAGATGAAGTGAGTGACCTGTATGATTCAGATTATGAAAATAATCAGTCAAGTTGTTCTAGATCTGGCTCTAGTTCTCATTCTGAGCGCTCTCATTCACAAAGATCCTCTGATAGTAGTGATAGTGATGAAGACGAAGATAGATCCAGTCAAATCGATGTCAGAACCAGTGTGAATAGACCTGATAGACCTAAATCTCCGATCAACATCAATGGCACTTCAACATCAGGGATAAACAGAAGGGGGAAGGAAGGCCTCGAGGAAACACTAGGTCCCGACCAAACACTCGCCTGTCCTGTTCCCCTTGACTCATGGAGCACCATGGAACATGGGGAAACTGTCAATGACTTCCATTTCAATCCCCCGAATGGATGTGGTGTTCTTGCACCTTTAGATGAAAATTCCTCTGCATTAGATCATTTCTTCACCTTTTATACAAGGAAGTGATTCGACGATTTGATCAAACATAAATGCTTATATGCAAAGCACAAGATAACAATCAACACTCCAGCAAGGCGCCGCTCCTCTACGCATCGTGGACTGATATCACACGACCCGAACTCCTTATCTACTTGGGAGTCTTGATTTCTATGGGTTTACTTGATAAATCATCATATAGAGATTACTGGGCCATTACACCAACGAACACCGTGGTACAATGAAACCATGATGCGGGAGCGATTTGAAGCGATTCATTTCACAATGCTTCATTGTGCTGACACGGAGGCGGAGAGCGAAAAAAAAATTCTCCCCTTCATGAATGCCCTTCTCAAAAAAAAATTCCAGGAGCCATTCTATCCATCCAGAACCTCTCCCTGGACGAAATGGTTGTTGGATGGAGGGGAGATGTAAATTCCGCCAGTTCAACTCATCGAAACCGAAAGATTTCACATCAGTCTTCGGTCTCTGCGACAGCCTCACTGGCTACACATACAATTTGCTCGGTTACTTTGGATCCAATACACCATATATACGATCCATCATGTGATCCAAATGAAGTCTGCTATCAAGGTTTTCCAGACCCTGTTAGCTCCTCTCAACAGAGGCCACCACATATTTGCTGACAGGTACTATACCAAAAGAATCTCCTGGAACATCTGCTTGAGGGCATTTCTTTTACACTGGGACATTTCAGTCCAATCGACGAGGATTTCAGCGGAAATAAAATTAAAACAACTGAAGCTACAACATCTTGAGAAAAAGTACTTTCTCAACACATCCAAGGAAATTCTCGTCATCACTTGGAGAGATAAAAGGCTAAAGTGCCCTGCATTGCAGCCTCGACGAGTGCTAAAGTGGAGGATACCCCAGTGAGAACCAGGAGGCAGATCATTCAAAAGCCGTCATCCATTCATGAGTATAATATGAATATGAATGGCTGCGACCGCACTGATCAGCGTGTGACCTACTATGGCCTCTTTGAAAGGAAGACATACAAATGGTGGAAAAAGATGTTCCACTGGCTGTTCGAAATCACGCAGTTAAATGCATATGTGCTTTTCAACCTGACCCGGCCACAAGGAACAAAAGCTGCAGGACTGAAGCACTACAAAAATCTCTTGGTTGATCAACTGATCCTTGCAGGAGCAACTGCCAACAACATTCCCATGCAGCCAACACCAATGTTTCACCAGGAACTCACAAATGTGCTCGCAAGGACAAACAACAAGCAACATCTCATCATGTGGGTGCCAGGTGATCGTCAATGTGCTCACTGCTCGACGCCTCAGTCTCGTAGAAGTAACAAACTTCGCTTGCCTCGGATGCCCCAACATTCCTCACCTTCACCCAAAGGATTGTTTTCTTGCTTTTCATAAAGCACAATAAATGTTTTACAGCATTCAAAATTTTCTGAGCACCTGATACTTTTTCCTGATGGATATACATCACTTGATTGAATAGAATCATAACAATTTCAAGCCCATATTATATGTAAGTATTTTATATTTTTTACCACTGATTGAATGAAATTCCTTGCTTTTTTTTTTGGTTTCCGTAAATGCAACTGTAACATATCACTATGTCAGTTTCACATAATGTAGTCTATTGTCATGTTTGATGTTATTTTCTGAAAGTCCAATCATTGCTGATTACTTTGATATTATGCAACACTTTATACTTGTGGGCTGTAATAATGGCAGTATGGCAAAATCAAAGGTCACTGACTATTCCTATTCAGTGTCTTACAGAGGCCTCCGTCCAATCCTTAATTTTAGCTCCGGACTGAGAGAGTTGAGATTGTATTATATTAAATATCAAGTTTTATTTACTATCGGTTGGTATCACACATTCAGTTTGTAACCTTCATCAATTGTTCAAACTTTGATACACTGGACTAGCTCAACTCAGGCTCTCTGCAGCATATATCTGGTGTGATCGAGTACTGCTTTAGTGATTCGTCTCTCTTTAACTCTAAGTGTTTTTGAGAGGATTGATATGGATATATGTGGTATGTATGCAGAGATTTACAAGTAGTTATGATATAATTACATGTATAATGGTAAATAATATTGTAATAATGTAATTGAACAGAGGACAAATTGCATGCATTCAACTGAGTCTAGAGTGGAAAAAGCAATTTTAGAGGAAAAGATGAGGTGCCCAAAAATCATGCCATACATTTGACAATGTTGGAAATACAGTTAGTCTCCTCGCCAGCCATGCTCTTAGGCAGATTCACTTATAATATTGTAACTTAGCGCTGCTCCCTCCCCTTTTGCACCTTCCCTTCCATCTCCACCCTAAATAAGGGAGCACTTTAGCAAAATTGACCTTCTCTCTGTCCCAATCCAATGAAAAAATGTGTGTCCGTTATCAAAGGGATAAGAAAAAGCGTCCATGTGAAGAGATCTTTATGAAATGGCTGCTCATAGGAGTCTATCCCCAGGAGATAAAATCCTTTGAACTGCCCAATACATGTTGGAGGATATCAGTTTGGAAAAGACAAACTAGAAATTGTTTAAGATACTAAAGCCGATGAGAAATTGACAATCGCCTTTAACATTTCGTTCCATAATATTGAATATTAAAGAATTTCAGCAGCTTGTGAGCATAACTGAATTTTTCAAAGTAATGGGCAATTCAAAGGGTGGTGAGTTATTAAAACTCGCTAGTACATACATGTATATATGTGTGTCTATGTGTGTTGTGTGTGAGTTTCCAGGTGTTGTGCTGTCACTATTGCTTCTGTCTGAGGGCAACTTTTTCATCCGATTGCCCCTCTTTCTTTATTCATTGTAGTGTCTCCCTAATTGAAGCGTCTTATTTAATCACAGTGAGATGAAATGAACTGAGTCCCTTACTATAAATATGTTGATTACAATAATTACATTTTAATGAAACACAAACAAGTGGGGGGGGGTGGTTTCAAAAGTAAACACTATGTTTGTTTGTATACATCAAGTAGCTATTCTGCTTAAACTTTCAATTATAAAACGCATCAATAAAGACAATAAAAAATATAAGAAAAGACCAATAGTGTGTATGTATTTGTTTATTAATGAACAATATTTCGCTGGGTATGTTACACATTTCAAAATAATTGAGAAGAAAGGAGAGAAAATACTATATAATCCATGTGAATAGATTTAACATGGCTGACGGAACATAGCTTTTATAGGTTTAGGCCAACCTGTTTCATTTTCTTTTGTGTTATAGTAGGTCTAAAATTTTGTTTCATTTCCTTAAATAACATTTGTACAAGAAGGAAAAGAGAACGAGAATTTTACTGTTTCATGACGTATAATAATGTTTGTGTACAGAAACTTTTTTGTTGCGAGAAAATATAGCAAGTTTTGTTAGTAACAACTAATAGTGTTAACCACCTTTTATGAGAAGATGATTTGTAGGCCAATAGTTCAAAGGATATGTTGAATGTATGTTGTGCAATTAAAACAAAAATAAGTGAAAGACTGAAGACAAGTTTTTTATTTCCTTCTTCATTTCTTTCTTCTTCATTTTTTTCTTCTCTCATCAGCAGATATGCACACATGCAAAAAGAAAGAACATTTGTAAGAAGTAAGGAGGATAGAAAATAAAGAGTAAAGAAATAAAGACTTGGAGTGAATTAATTAAAATCAAAATCTGAAAGTAATATTAATAAACAAACATTGTCATCACAAGACCATGTAAAACCTTAAAGTAAAGGAGCATGACATTTTTACATATGTACAATTGTTTTATTAGTGGGCACAAGAAGACACAAGAAATCAAAACAATCTTTCTCAGAAACATAGTATATATAATTATATGACATTCAATAATACATACAGAAATCAAAAGACAGTATAACATAATCATTTACCTTGTCAATCTGAAGAGGTCTTGATTTATTGGTATTTTTATTTTGTCCATGGTAAAATGTGCCTGTTGATTTTTGACGGACAACAAACTTTTATTGTCTACGTAGCAGAGGTCACTATATAATAGTGAATATGAAATTCTATCAAACACCAACAATTCTTACATGGTTGAGAGACGGACAGACAAAGCGAGAGAGAGAGAGAGGAATTTAACGTGTGTACCTGAAGAACAGAATAGATACATAAGTGCAGAAATATATTATAGAATAATATAATAAAAGTATTCTGTACGAAATGACTAAAGTTAACCCACATTTTGTTCCTTCTGCTGTCGGTGACACAAAAAGGAAGAACAAAAATTTTAACAAAACAGAAAAGCAGATAGTGAGGAAAATCATGAAGAAAAGAAAATCGAAGACACACAGATAATTAACTCACACTGTCATGCATACACTTGTAACAATCACACTGTGTTTAAATGTCGATTTAAAATGAATTCATTCTTTTTGGGCCAAAGAAATGGAGAGTACTTTTTTTTTCTTAGTTCAAATTGGCTTTTGTACAGAAGAAACAGGAAAAAAGGAGCATTAATCAAATAAATACTTATAAACAATACGATTAAAGGTAACAAGAAGAATACAGGCTTGTTCACACCAGAGATGACAGTTGTTCCTTGGACAGATGACCATTAACAGAAATAGACAAAAAATTTCCGTCAAGGTTGCCTTAAGGTGGTCACACGGATATCTCCTCATAAAACAATCACCTTTCAGCTTAAAACTGCTGTCCTTAGTTCATGTTTACCACTGCAATGAAATTTTTGCCTTTAATTTTGAATCTAACAGCTGTGTTTCTATATTTTGATAAAAACTTCCTGTCCTGTCTACAACATACTATAAACTCAACACGCAAGCTCAGCAGATGACAATGTCTGTGGATACAAGGGGGATGCTAGAAGGAGGCTGTGTTGAACAGATTGCAGCCCTAAAGGTATCATGTCATGTCAGCGGTGTCACTATTTATCCCTGTCTACATATTGCTATGATCTCATCTCAGGGTGAATTCAGGGTCAACAGTAAGATGAAAGTGAAAGACACATGTTAAAGAATGAAAGTAGGAGAGATGTAGGACCTACCAGTAGGTCCTCCCATCAAGCATTAAAAAGGCCAGCCCTTGCAACAAAACAAACTACAATCTACAATGCATATATATCGTATCCTACTTTAATCCCAATAAAACTAACCTGCAAAAAGTTTGTCTCATTCTAATGTTCTTTGCCGATACATCTATGATTGATAAAGAGATCCCTGAAGTGAGTAACCCATTTCATCAAGAACCATCATCCGTGGGACGGAAACTCAACTGTCATCTCTGGTGTGAAAAGGCTTAACTGTAACGGAGTTGTGCAAGCTTCTGTGATGTAAACTGTACATAATATTGTACTTTGCACTTGAAGACATTTGACAGAATAGAATGACATTTAAATTTTATTATTATTATATATATATATATAATTATATATATATATATATGTGGATGAACACATTGGTTGAAAACGCCCATCTGGAATATAGGTGGAACTTTGAGAATACACTGCATATATATAATGTAGGCCTATTGTCAACTTTCAAGAATGCAAATTTGTGTAAAAACGTCTGGTAGGGCAAAAGTGTGGAAGAAACTGTACTCTGCTGTCACCGTTTGATTTTCACCTTGCTGTGTTCATGTAAAGGCTTTGGAATATAAGAGACAATACCGTGAACAAAATTCCACTTTTGTTGTTTGTTTTGTGTTGTAAATTTTTACATCAGAAAAATTCCAATTCAATAGATAAAAAAACTTAAATAAATTAGCCCACTCACATTACCTGAGTGGCAGCAGCAGTACAAAAATTGGGAAATTTTTGCTAATCCGATGCCTATTTTTCCCTCATCATAGCAAATACATGTACAGTTTAAGTGTCAGTGGCATCTAGACAACAGTGTCATTATCTGGACATTTGACATAATATCTCTCTTTTGCTTTTTAAAACCATTCAATATAATGGCAGAATGAAACCAAGTACAAACTAAAAACAAACAGATCGACACATTAGAAGTCATTAACTAAAATTGATATCTTCCGAACTGCTCTTTCTGTGGTTATGACTTTCTTTCCTGTGAACTCTTCATCTGGTTTCCTCCGCGAGATAAACCACTCTATCCTTTTGGACCACTAAGTCATTGAAGCCGCCTAATAAACCCCAGAAGTACTGGGACTAGGAGGAGCCCGTATAAGCACAAACAGATTTCACAGGCTTGCATAAAAGAAATGACAATGAGCCTTATTAATGGTCATAGTTGATAACTTTTCAAATCGTTTTCAGCTGCTTTAAGTTTTGAGCACATTAATGTTCTGTGATCACTTGCTATTCTTGACAGGTATGTTTGTCTCGACACTCCAAAGAGCGAGGAGTAAAAATGTCGTTACACTTGCACAAAAACCTTCCATTTTTCTCAATGAATATTTTGATCAACTGATTTTTATAATGTTGCTAGTAATGCTAGGATGCGGTTTGAGATCGCTATTTGAGCAAGAGAAGAATGGCCTGAAAGTTCTAGTCATAGTAAAATGACCAAAGCTGATCAAGCTGAAAGCAAGAGAGAACATTTAAATGGTATATATAAGTAAATTTAATCAGCAAAATCAAAAAAAGAATTTTAATAAATAAAGAAATAATAACAAATAAAGCCCATTATGCTAGATACATTAAGAGCAGCAAACAATGTCAATAGGTGCAAACAGAGACAGGAAACAAGGAAAATAAATGGCAATTTGTTCTTCGGCAATGATTCTAAATCTTAACACATACAGGCGACAAAAATACATACCACTATGACAAACATAGCACAAAAAAATCGATTGGGCAATTTTTGTGTCTAGTTGTGCTGTGTTTCTTGTTTTTGTTGATAGCTATGTTGATGTGTTAAAAGAAATGCCATTTCTTTTAAATATTTCATATCATTACAATGTTATGCAAAACACTAGATTTGATTATCTCAAAAAAGAATAAAATTGGTATGTTGGCTAATACTATGAGGATGTAATCACATATTATAGAAGTAGTATAAGCATACTCTAATCTTTACCTTTGTTGTCCTTGAAAATATAATATAATATATTTCTTCAGCCATGTGCATTCAAAGAAAAAGTTTCCTTTTAAAATACATTACATGAAAAAGGAAAATTACAATGTAGTGGTTAACACAAATTTACAGCTGTTTCACAGCAAGTAAATATTTCACAAATACGCATTGGAGAAAAAAATATATGTATAATATATTGTGGTAATACATTGCTAGCTATGAGCTAGCCATACAGACAGCTACATAACTAAATAAATATACAAGCACATGCTATTGTAAAAACAAAAGAAATGATAAGCAATTTTCATCAGCATTCAATAGCGAAACCAAGACAGGATGAAAACACTTGTTTCTTAAAATGTGACTAAATTGAAATCCATGTGTTCAATAAGATACAACTTGAATGACAGTGACACAAAAAACCAACGGAAAAAAAACCTACCCTCTCTCTAATGAAAGAATAGCAACAAAGAAGAGACTTGTTTTACCCATACAACAATCAATAACTTAATATAACACTGGAGAGAATCGTTTCCTTGCATTTGCAAGAGAAAGGCTTTATCATTTTACATATATAAAAAGGGCACATTGTTTTGAAAGGAATCATGAAAATCGGTAGGTCAATGTCTGAGTCTATGATGCACAGCAATGACCTCAAATAATCCTTCATTGTCGAAAGCTTACTACAAAGATCTATATCATACGTATATAAATGTGTCAATCAAAACAATTGTAGTCTTTCAAAGCATTCAAAAAATGTAAAAGTGAGCAAAATTTAATTTATAATGTAGGAATTGCCGCATGAAAGATATTTTCATTTTTTCCGTTCGATTTAATTCATTATTGGACCAAAGCAGGAACATTTTGTTAACAAACAAAACTACTTATTGTATGTATGCTGGCTCACTTTTTGTTTGTTTTTCATCAACAACTTCACTTTAACTACAACAAAGATACAGTACGACAAACAAAATCATTTTGTCACATTACGTTTTTCTGTTAAAAGATTTCCACATCTGACAGCATTACTACTACATGTATGATGTTGTTTACAAATAAATATGATTAATATGTCCCGGAATAATCTGACAATGGGAAGGCGTCTCTCGTAGAATGTGTATGCGTGTTTGTATAATTTCATCATTTACTACCATGCATATCTGGTCCAGCGGGCGAGCATGTGAGTGCAAATAATGAGCGAGGGGGAAACGTTATGTCCCAAACTTAATATTATTCACCTTATGTGGACATTTAAAGAGGGAAGTGTTAAAGACAACTTACTGTGTCATATCATTAAAGGTGCAACTGGTGGAGTGGGTGTGACTATTGTGAGCGAAAAGAAAAGCGATTGAACCAGTCATGGGATAGACTCATGCACAGTGACTCCTGATGTGTATATATATATTATATCACCGTTGAAGTTTTCCCCCGCAAATGCTCAACTTGATGGTTGATAATATAATGAAAAAATGCAAAGTGCCCCGGCCCCACATTACATACTGATGATACTATGATACTAGACATGTACTCTTGTTTTTAAATTGCTTACTCCACAATGTTTTTCTTCTTTAACAAGCTAACTGTAGTAAATGAAATGCATCATGCATATATATGTGTATTATCATATTACAATATATATATATATATATATATATATATATATTCTGCTTGTCACACATATCGTACACACAGTTACAATAATACTTCAATGTATACATGCGGACATCAACTCAGTGTCAACCAGTTTTGTTGACTATACTTTGTTCTACGGCTGCACTCTTATTAAACAACATTTCCCTTCATTACAAGCATTACATGTTCCTAAACGATGCTTAACGATGTTATTGAAAGATTTCTTAAAGATGTCAAAGGAAAAAACCTATTGAGTCAGAAGTTGATGTTTTAATGAGTGGTTTAATAGTACATCTAAATAAAATGACTTCTCTTCATCTTGATTTCGTTGTTTAACTGTAAACAACATAATCATTCAAAAATTAGCCTTTCATTTTAATTGTAGTAAAAGTTACTCCTGCTCTTCCAACAGATATCAAAGTATGAGAAACTAGAAACTTTTTTATTGTCTTCAGCTGTTAATTATAGTACATGTAGTTAAGTTGAGGTGGGTTTTATTTCCCTTTACATATATATCTTTTTAACCAGCACTATGATACTGCATAATCTTTATCTATTTTGAATGTTGTTTTGATGGGGGTTTTGGAAGTTTTTTTTAATTAGGTCGGCCACATAAAAGGACATCAGAACTATTTTATTTTTCTCTCAAATCTCAACTTAAGTTGGACAAAGTAAAATAAACATTTTTCAAAAGGATTTAAGAAGAAAAAAGAAAGCAAAGATAAGCAAACAAGTTTCCAATGATCTCATGTACACGCAAAACTGATGAACTCTGTCTCTATCCGTGTCTGTCTGTCTCTCTCCCCCTGACTCTCTCTCTGTCTCTCTCCTGTCTGTCTGTCTCCCTCTCCCTCTGTCTGTCTGTCTGTCTGTCTGTCTGTCTGTCTGTCTGTCTCTCTCTCTCTCCTCTCTCTCTCTCTCTCTCTCTCTCTCTCTCTCTCTCTCTCCTCTCCCCCTCCCTCCCTCCCTCCCTCCCTCCCTCCCTCCCTCCCTCTCCCTCTCCCTCTCTCCTCTCTCTCTCTCTCTCTCTCTCTCTCTCTCTCTCTCTCTCTCTTCTATTTATTTCAGTTTGTTTGTTTGTTTAAAGGAAGGAGTATTACTTGATGCAGATTGTACTACAGCACTGTTCATGAAATTAATCTTCAAAAAGAGATTTGGAAGAGAGAGAAGAAAATGAAAAGAATTTTTTAAATTATAGAAATTACAAAATCAATATATAAATTCCTCATACCACTTCACGGAATAATATAATGGGTGCTAATATCAGAGCAAATCTCAACATAAAATGTATAGTATGGCCGTGTGTTACAGTAAATGCATTCAAATTTTGATCCCTTTGTTTCTGTCAGTTATGTACAGCACGACATTTTTTGGACATTTAATCGATTGACAAAAATCAAACAATTGCAGGGGGTGGGGAGGAATGGGGGAGGGTCTGCAACAGGAGATAATCAATAAAATAATCACTACACATCAAAGAATACAGTAGTCGCTGGATAAAACGCACGCCGTTTGGGTGCAGGACAAAGCGTGCTTTTATGCATACCGTGTGTTTATGAGAACACTTTTATTATGTAATTAAAAAATTGGTCAACATATGTAGGCGTGTGTTTATGCAGAGTGTGCTTTCATCCAGCGACTACTGTATTATTCATAACTTTTTGGACTTGACTCTCATTTTCATTTGAGAAAGAACATAAATTCGAAAAAGAAAATATCATGAAGTTCTGGTGAATTTGAGTTTGGCTTTAAAACGAAATTTAAAAAAAACAAACATTATTACAACGACACTGTCACTATCATTAACATTGTAAAACTAATGTTTTGGCAAAAAGGGCATTGAGTACCTCACAGAGTCGACATGGGAGATCGGGTTGTTCATTCACAACTGACAGTACTGACTGACACCATCACCAAGTGCGTTTTTTCTCACCAACAATCATTCGCGCTCCTCCCCAAGAAACCAAGAGCCCAAACGCAGTCAAATCAAGACTCAAAAAAAAAAAAACTGAATTTTGGTTAATATTCTTTTTTCTTCCCCCCTCTTGGTATTTTATAATACGTCGCAATCAATCACTTGCTCAAAGAAGAATGGAGAATTCTCATACAAGACTTGACATTTCAAACCTCAGCACTGTGTCCCATGAATAGGTGAATTCACTTCCACATGTTGTTATGAATTATCATCATGTTATTTATAGTAATATCAAGTTCGTTTTCCTTGTAAACGCATACGGCAATATTAATGTGTCTTACGATCTCAATTTAAATTGTGTTCGTATTTCAAACATTTATGCGCACTAGTTACCAATAATTTTCCCTTTAAATAGCCTTTACAAATGAATAGCATTCATTCAAGAAGGTACAATGATAAAGAACAAAGACAAGAACACCACTAGGCCCTTTGATGCAACTGCAAAGTCTTGAGTGTTGCAGTAGTGAAGTTGTAATTTGTGTTTCTCAACTGATAGCCAATTATTCAAATCTATATTAAATGTCATGAATGAATCATGTCAAATACCCTAATCTAATTTATTCCATCTTCTTGAAGGACAGGAGTAGAAATCTACCACAATAAAACATTATTTCATTTCCATTCATTCAATATCTTTAAAGTTTTCTTTATGCTTTACACAAGACAGGAAGAAAAATGTCATTTTTTAAAAATCCAACAAAAACTTATTAGAAGAAAACAAAAAGGACAAAAAATACAAAATCATTCGTTCAATTTTTTCTCTTTAGTGAATTCCTTGTTATGAAAAGTGTGTGTGTGTGTGTGTGTGTGCACATTAGTAAATTAATACTGAATCACGACAATCATGTTAAGATTTGTAGAGAAATCTCAGTCTGCCTTCTTTGCAAATTTTCATTCCAGTGCATAAATTTGTGTTATTTTTTGCTCATCATTGAAATTAATGCCACAAGGAAAAATACAAACAAGACAACTGTGTGTTAAAAACAGGAGAGGGTGGAAGAAAGAAAACATGTACATGGAGAAAAAACAGTTAACCATAATTTTATCATTTGTTTTGAAACAAGTCTGCTCAATATAATATTACTAGAAGGCATACATGCTGAGCAAAGCATTAAAATGAGAGAAGTCAAACAAATTGTCAATTGTGACGAGAAGAAATAAACACACATAAATTCAAAATGAGACATTCAGAGTATAATCAACAAGTAGGCTTGCATGCACTCTCTTATGAACGATCATAAATATGTATGCGATAGAAAATATGCTGTCCTTGTCATGAGCACTGTTTCCAAACGAACTCCCACCTGTTGTTATTATTGTTGTTGTTGTTAGCGGACACTGAAAACCAAACAAGTTTAATTCTTGACCAATGAGATTTTGATGCAATCCAAGGAGAGACGATTCCCCCGCCCATTCATCGACAGCTTTGCTTTGTGGTTGAAAGAGACGGATGATAAAAAGACCTTCTTTGATTCTCTAAAATGATGAAAACGCCATGACAGACGCACAAATTGTCCCAAAGAGGAGCTCTTCTATCACGGCAGCTGATCAAATGTCACTCAGCTTGACCTCGTTGTTCCAAAACCGAATTTGAAGTTATCTATGACTCAACTCCTGTCGTATAGCTGAAACAACAAAACAACAACACAATAAGGATGGGTTGACAAGATGTTTAACTTGGCTTTATCTGCCTTAAAATCATTTGGCCAGTCTTCAGTTATTATGGATACAAACCCAAAACCCTAAGAAACTTTCTTGAGTAAATGCAGCTAGCAGTAAAGAAACTTGATTATCATTATAGACCTTAGTAGTGTTGTTATCTAAATCAATAGTCTCATAAATCTCATTAGAATTAGATACTATTAAGGCTCAATGTATCTTAGTGAGAATAATATTATAAAGATAAAGATAGAATTATAGTCAGCATCCCCGCACAAGTCCAGGCTCACCGACTGTACATCATTTATCCCATGCCAAGCCAATTCATTCAAAATCCTTCTCGACTCCCTGGGAAGCTTACAGTACATCAGCCTGTTGAGCGCTTCTAACACTCTAACAAGATCTTCCTCTACCTATGGCTCGATACTTATTCACACCTGAGTTGAGTGAGGAAAGCAGTGGGAAGTAGGCCTACCTCTCCACTGAGAGTACAACAACATCATGAAAAAAGCTGTCGTTATGATTATTACCTGCTCGCAACAGTACGATTTCGCCACAACGCCTTTGTTGTGGTTGTACAAAGCTCTACAAATTTTTTTATTTTTTTTATTTGCAGCCAAACTTTAAGGCAACATGGGAATGTGAAGGTAGAATAAAAGATTTATGTAGAAATTGTTTAGATACAGAGATACATGCCCACTATCTTTAGCATGACAGAATTGTACTGAGCAATGATTGATGTAATTCATATTAATTGCAATTTTATACAGACACTTGTTTTGTTTCATTGAAATCTGTCATTCAATTTGTTTACTTTTAACTGAAAGTTTAACAAGAACAGACAACTATAGATGAAAATCTAAAATAATCAACTATTCAAGACAAGCGGAAAGGCTACGGTAGTGGTATAATAATAATATTTACTTACCATCAATGATTTCAGTCTTGGCTTTGTTGATTTCTTTCTTCACCTCTGTCAGAATCTCTTGTTTAAGCGTTTCCATGTCTCCACTTAGATTGCCTCCGCCGTTGACTGAACTAATCTGCTCTTGACCAGTAAGAGACGGATTTCTTCTGTTGGTGTGGGCGGGACGATTGGGGGGAAAGAAGGAGAGATGAGATGAGAATTAAAAGTCAGTCTGCCTGACATGGCATGATGATGCTTTCAACTTCCTACAATGTGCACAGCTCCAACATCCCAACTTTCTTTTACTTTAAAAGTATAAATGGAGCAGAAAGTGCACTCCAGATATAGATGTTGACGTAGGTAATCTAGTAACACCAAGGCTTGATTAATAATTATAACAAGGTTATTTATTATATTCACAGTTGACAATCAATCAATGGCTGAAGCAAGCACAAATATATCCTATATCGGCTAATATGAACGAGGAATCTTGCACTACATTTCTGGTTTTTTTTCTCTCTATTAGGGGGAAACGCCCGCCATTTATAGTCAAACTAAGATATTTTATAGAATCAGAAATTTCCATACTATTCTAAACCTTTTGATACACTTCGATACAACACTAATACTAGAAAAATTCACTCCCCTTCTTAGAAATAAAAAATCGATACTAGGGCACACCAACAGGATTACGTCACAAATTCACATGGGGTTTTTACACATAAGATTAATTATGCCATAGGCCTTCCTCCCCGGGGAATCCTTCAAAACTACAGCAACTCAGTTACACCATCTTTCAAAATGATGAAGCATCTTCTCTCAATATTATGAAAAATCGTTAAATATCTATTGTCTATAAATAAATAGCCACCAATAGATATTAGTACTTACTTAACTTACATAGTATTAATCTCTGTTTCCACAGTGTTGAGAATAAAACCAATTCTATAAACTACAAACTATAACATACAGTATTTAGTGGTGATAAGTTGAGTTGGGTTTTTTTAAAGTTCCTTGTTCCCTGTTTTTATACCATGTAGCTGCTTTGTTTCCTTTTTGGTTTTACACACATTCACAACTAGGGGTCATCTCAGGGGGGTTTTGTAGGATTTTAAATTTTGCCCGGACTGCCCTGTAAGCTGCCAAGGAATCTTTAAGGTGCACAGTGTTGTGATCTGTAATCTGTACATTATCATTCAATGACTTTCCTCAATCAGATATTTATGATTTTGAAAGTACCAAGCAAAGACACAACAATTTCAGTCTATAGCTTAATATAGCAGTAAAATCGATATTCTAAAACATTAAAGCAAGAAAGAAAGGAGAAAAAAAAAGGGGGGGGGTTAACAAATTCCACCCAGTGAATAAAATATACTTACAAATAGATAAAGTTTACAAAATTCACTATGGTATATATTTTCATATCATAAGGTTAATTCTTAATTCCAATGAAAACAATGTGTATTTTTATACATTGATGCAAACCAAGATGATGATGTGCCTTTATTGAATTGTATTGAATCAAATTGAATTGAATTGAATGGAAATTTTCAAAATCCACGTCCAAAAGTGACTAAGCAAGGGAGAAAACACATAACTGATTCTGATTGATTTTTACACAAAATTTATAAATTTGCAAAAAATTTAACATTGCAACTTTGTCAGAATGAAAAACTTTCTCGTCCTCCAAAAGTCATGCACTAGGCAATAGGGTGGCAACTAATGAACCTCCAAACTACAAAGTACGAGTCTCTGCTTACTTTCTCATAGTTTTGGGCGACTCTGATCCATTGACTTGACTCGTCGTCCTAGCTGGGGCTCCGTTTCCAGAGCTTTTCTCCCATGGCCGACGTACATCTGGTGAAGAGCTTTGCGCTGGGGGGGGATTGGCTGGGGCAGGTTCCGAGTCTCCCTGCAGAATGTCGTAATAATGATTTCAGTAAGTTTTTGAAAAACAGTCTTGAGGCCACTTAAATCCTCAATCGATCAAAGAACACTGGTTATAAATAAAATCTCAGCAAAGAACATTATTATGCATGTGGAGGAATAAGCAAAGAAAATTCTAGTACCTTCATAAATGATACAGAAATTCTACGTACACATATAAAACACTGAAATTGACTGAACAAAAGAATTTTAATAACTTGTGCTGGTGTCAGTTTTGTTTCCATCACAAATGAGAGTAGACAAAAAATTTAAAATGCATGTATTGTTTTTGACATTGAGAGCATACTCATATCATTCAGAGCCTTTATGTCATCCAGACATGGAGCAATGTTATAATTAGGTCCTGAGATAACATAATGGGATCCTTAGTAATAATAATAATAATAAGAAGAAGAAGAAGAAGAAGAAGAAGAAGAAGAAGAAGAAGAAGAAGAAGAAGAAGAAGAAGAAGAAGAAGAAGAAGAAGAAGAAGAAGAAGAAAAAGAAGAAGGAGAAGAAGAAGTATCTATATAACTCTGACTACCATCAAAAAGGTACTCAGAAGCGCTATACAAAATAGATAGATTACAACTAATTAACACTTGTGACAACATTTAAATTATACGATTAATTCATTTAAAAAGGAAACACATTGAAATAAATTTAAAGTAAATTTGTAACTTTGAAAATGAACCAAGAAAGTCATTTAAACCAATTGCAGGTCATGAAAGAAAGAAACGCGGGAGAGAAAAAATGGAGAAAAAAAAAGAAAATACGAAGCCAAACCACTACATCACCAATGTAAATTGTTGGAAGTATGATTCCATTGAAATTTGGTGTCTGTCTTTGTGTGTGTGTGTATGTGTGTGTGTGTGCGCGCGCATGTGTGTGTGTATGTGTGTGAGAGATAGAAAGCATGTGTGTGTGTGTGTGTGTGAGCGAGCGTGTGTGTGTGTGTGAGAGAGAGAGAGAGAGAGATGAACACACATTCAACTGACCTGTCCTTGCACTGGGTTCTCTGACTTTGCCTTCCTTGCCTTTTAACTTTCTCTGCATTTCAGACATCATGTCAAAGTGACCACCACCACTGCCTCCGCCACCACTACTACCACTACTACCTCCACTGCGACCACCACTGCCTGAACTATTACGATCAGCAACTGCACTGAGGCTTTCTTTCTCTTCAGGCTGTCGAGTCAAAGAGTGAAAATGAGTAAAGGTTTGATTTGATTTGATTTACCCACATCCACAACGAAGGTGATCTTGGGGTTTTGGGTATGATTTTCAATTTTGCCCGGACTGCCCTGTAAACAGCCAAGGGATCTTTAGCGTGCACAATGTTGTGCTCTGCACACGGACCTCCTTTATCATCCGTCTCCGATGGGACATGGTATTGATCCACTTACCTGGACCAGGGGGTAGTTTTGCTCGAAAAATCTCGAGAAAATATTTCAACTGTTGGCGGGTCTCGAACCCACTGCCTTTTTATTGATCAGCCGACACCTTGCCTCTGGACTATGAGTCCCCTCAGTAAAGGAAGTTGGAAATTTCCAGGTTTCACGCAGTGAGTCAAAAAGGGAAAATGAGTAAAGAAAGTTGGAAATCTCTAACTTTTCATACCAATCAGGTGAAAAAAGAGGAAAATGAGTAAAGAAAGTTGGAAATATGTAACTTTTCACACCGTCAGGTGAAAAAGAGGAAAATGAGTAAAGAAAGTTGGAAATCTCTAACTTTTCATATCGTCAGGTTAAAAAGGGAAAATGAGTAAAGAAAGTTGGAAATCTCTAGCTTTTCATATCGTCAGCTTAAAAAGAGGAAAAAATGAGTAAAGAAAGTTGGAAATCTCTAACTTTTCATATCGTCAGGTTAAAAAGAGGAAAATGAGTAAAGAAAGTTGGAAATCTCTAACTTTCATACCGTCAAGTTAAAAAGAGGAAAATGAGTAAAGAAAGTTGGAAATATGTAACTTTTCACACCGTCAGGTTAAAAAGAGGAAAATGAGTAAAGAAAGTCAGGGGTTTCAGTTTTCAAAAGCCTGCATTAAATTTAATGTATCTCGCCAAGCATACAGATAAGACAATCAATGGGGAACATTTTTTGGTGAAGAAAACTCTATTCTCAGACGTGTCGTATCTAAATTTCTTATTGTTTAGTGTCTTGAAAATAAAGGCAAGACCGCTAAATTAAAATACAAGCATAATTACCCTTAGTGATAAAGATATCATTCAGATGAGTATCAATTACAACTTTCTAAACGATAAATCCTGCTCAAAATGGTGGCTTAGGTGAATGAAAATTCTACTCAAAGACGGAGAAAGAATGTAATTTTCCCAACTAAACGTCAATCCTGAAAGAAAATTCTTAAAGCGAAAATTAATTTGGGATAATTTAGAACTAGAACCCACATGCAAAATGTGGCTACTCTCAGTGACCCGGTAACAGAAACATTGACGCACCGGGTACAACCAACTTAGAATTATAGATACATAGATATCAAAATTACTGTTTAAACCAATGTTTAAAGATAATAAAAAATCAAAAGAATGTTAACAACAGTTAATAATAATGATAATACGCGTTATAATGTGAATAATAATAAAAAAAATTAATAATAATAATAATTTATTAATTTTTAAAAGATAATGAAATAATAATCATAATAAAAACATAATAATAATAATAATAATAATAATAATAATAATAATAATAATAATAATAATAATAATAATAATAATAATAATAATAATAATAATAACAATAATAACAATAATTATAATAATAATAATAATAATAAAAATAATAATAATAATAATAATAATAATAATAATAATAATAATAATAATAATAATAATAATAATAAAAATAACAATAATAATATTTCAATAATAATATTTCAATAATAATAATAATAATAATAATAATAATAATAATAATAATAATAATAATAATAATAATAATAATAATAATAACAACAATAATAAAAGTAACAATAATTTACCTTTGATGTCTTTTTAAAAACAGCGCCTCAGAGCAGCTTAAGACCTCCCATGCTGGGCTAACCATCACTGGGAGCAGGTACTGGGGGAGCAGGGGGAGGAGGGGGGCCTGAGCATCAGGAGCTGGCGGGGCGGCTGGAGGAGCAGGGGTGCTGGTGGAGCAGGAGGAGGTCGCCGGGGCAGGGGGGCGCGGCGGGAGGGGCTGGGGGTGCAGCAGTAGGAAGGGCTGCTGGAGCAGGGGGTGCGATTCATATACCGGTGGAGCGGCGGAGTCACGGCCTGAGGCGGAGCCTGAGGAAGTTGACTGGGAGCGGGTGGCTCTGTGACGACAGAAGAGGATTCACATGTTACTGTGGAGTAGTTGTGTAACCAAAGTGGTGATTATAACACTACATTCAGGTCTACAGTGGGAAAATTTTGGCATACCATATATGGTCAAATGAAATTGTCTCAACAAGCAAGTCCGCAGGGCTCAATTTTACAGGAAAAGTGAAAAATCACAATAGATGTAGATCATCAAATAGGGCTGCAAACACTATGTTATGGTTCTTGAATTTCAAATCAATAATTATTTAATCTTTAGATTCTTAAATGGAAAGAAAAAATCAGTTGTGTTCACAGGACTTGCCCTGGTACAATGACTCTTTTCTAAAGAAAACAAGTCACTTTAACCCTGAGGTTAAATGACACAATGGAAATTGTAAATCTGCGTTTATTTCATCATGTTTAGAGTTGAAAGACTATTTATTAAAACATGAAAGATTTAATCATTTGAAGAAAAAAATTCATATTCCTTATATCGTTAAGACAGTTCCATCGAATGATAACAATATGCTCTCTTAATTTGTTTCACTGCAATTCATCCAGTCCACTATATGCAGTGATCTGAGGAATTAAGAAGAAGTAGCAAGATAGAGTCAATACATAAGAAAAGATCAACTATGGAATTCAAAATTCATTGCTCAAACTATAGAGGGATATCACTACTAAGCATTCCAGGAAAAGTATATGCCAGGATACTGGAAATGAGACTAAGGAAAAGAGTAGAGGATCAGATTGAAGAGCATCAAAGTGGATTTAGACCAGGAAGAAGTGTACAAGACCACATATTTCCAATTAGACAAATAATGGGAAAATTCCTTGGAGAAACATTGACCTGCATCTGTCTTTTATTGACTTAGAAAAGGCATTTGACAGTGTGAGCAGGGGGAACTATGGCATTCCTTAAAAGAACACAATGTAGAGCAAAATTTAATAAAAACCATTAAAAGTTTTTACAATAAACCAACATGTGCAGTGAGAGTAGCTAGAAATGTATCTGAAGAATTTGATGTAGATATAGGGTAAGACAGTGTTGTATCCTAAGTCCTCTTTTGTTTATCACATTTATGGATTCAGTCAATTAAAGGCATCCTCAAAAATAAAGAAAATGAATGTAGGTATGTGGAAGCTCAAACCAGTAAATGTATCAATGCTTTCATTTGCCGATGATTTAGTTCTGTTTGGAAAATCAGAAAGTTACCTACAGTCAAATATCAACATTATGAACAATGAACTAAATAAAAGAGGAATGAAAGTAAATGCAAAGAAAACCAAAACAATGCTAGTAGCTAGGGAAGCTAAAACACAAAATATTAAATTGGCCAGGGAGAACTAAGAACAAGTTCAAATCTACAATTACCTAGGAGTAATGATTAACTCAGAGGGAAAACTAAAAGAAGAAATCAGCCAGAGAATCAAAAAGACAAGTGCAATATATAACCATCTAGGAAAGGCATTTGTAGGTAAGCAAGAATTGTCAACAAAAACCAAAATGGCAGTATACAATACAGTTTATTGTCCTACTCTCCTCTATGGCAGCGAAACCTGGATCTTAGACAGTAGAGAATACAGTAGAGTACAGGCAGCTGAAACAAAACATCTAAGAAGAGTAGTAGGGAAAACTAAAAGAGACAAAATCAGAAACACAACAATAAGAGATCAAACTAAAGCAGATGGCATAAAAACTAAGATAGAAACAAATCAATTGAGATGGTTTAGGCATGTAAACAGAATGAATGACAATAGAATAGCTAAATCAGTATACAGTGCTAAAGCCCAAGGTAAAAGACCAAAAGGTAGACCTCGAAGAAAGTGGGAAGAAAATAAAATACAATAGAAATTTAACTTTTTGGAAGGAAACAGAAAATGCCAGAACACGGCATCCTGGAGAAAGATCATCTCAGGCATCTGAACCCATACACGAAAGGTAGAATGGGAACTGATAAAAAAAGAAAGAAAGCAATAAAGAGTAAAAGATGTGTGAAAGAGTGATAAAAGAAGAAGCATGACCTTGTTCATTTTTGTGCTGGTCAGTTATTAAAGGGGTGAGTTTAATAGTGTGCCTATGTCCATTTTTGTGCTGGTCAGTAATTAAAGGGGTGAGTTTAATAGTGTGCCTATGTCCATTTTTTGTGCTGGTCAGTAATTAAAGGGTCAGTTCAATAATGTGCCTATGTCCATTTTTGTGGAAAAAGGAATAAATGGAAATCATGCTTCCTGAAAAATGGGAAAATCATAGGATGAAAATATGTCACATTTACAGCCGTTAAAAACCAGTCCCAAAGTCCCATGGTTTTTGGCATTTATCTCCAAATGACGTAATCGTGACTTAGGCACCTTATTGAAATGACCCCTTCAATTGTTTATAGCCACTTTCCCAGCGTCAATACTCACTTCCACCAGACATCTGTCGCTTGTGGGTTGGAGGATCTTCTCTCTGAATCCTAGACAAAGACAGACGGATGGAAGAAAGAAAATTCAAAATATTAGAATAACGTTGGGCATATTGTATCATGTCATTATGAACAAATTATGTAAGAAAAAAATCTTTAAAACATTTTAAAAGGAAAAGGAGCCAAAAAACATAATTGGAAGAAAATAAAATATAACCTTAACACTTTAACCTAGGGAAGGTTGTTAAAGGATGATAAAACCAACATTGGAAACGAATTGAAGTGATAAAACCTTAACATTGAAGTGGCCACAAATAACCTAGAGAAGGTGGAGGATGAAAAAACTAACATTGAAGTAGCCACAAATAACCTAGAAAAGGATAAAAACCTAACATTGAAGAAATAACCTAGGTTGTTAAAGGATGATAAAACCTTAACATTGAAGTGGCCACAAATAACCTAGAGAAGGTTGAACCTAGAAGTGGCCAGAAGGTTGTTAAAGGATGATAAAACCTTAACATTGAAGTGGCCACGAATAACCTAGAGAAGGTTGTTAAAGGATGATAAAACCTTAACATTGAAGTGGCCACGAATAACCTAGAGAATGTTGGTGGAGGACGATTTAAAGAGAGGAGGTCTCTTGTGGAAGGGGACTCAATAGTCCAGAGGCAAGGTGTCTGCCTCTCAACCAAAATAGGTAGTGGGTTCGAGCCCCGCTAACGGTTGAAAAATGTCGTTTTTCAAGCAAAACCACCCCCCTGGTCCTGGTAGGTGGATCGGCACCTAGTCCCATAAAAATAAAAATAAAAAGGAGGTCCTGTGTACAGATAACAACACTCTTTGCACGTTAAAAGATCCTTTGGCTGTTTACGGGCAGTCCAGGTACAATTAAAAATCCTGTCAAAAACCCTGAGATCACTTTGCTTGTGAGTAAATCAAATCATATAACGTATTTGTGGAAAGACTTAACAAGAAATACCCAAGATTGAAACAAGTGTTGGAAGTCCATTGTTTGTGGCCTATGCCATGGTATGAGGTGAGAAGGCAATGATGATGATGATGATGATGATGATGATGATGATGATGATGAGGATGATGATGATGGTGGTGATGATGATGATGATTTTAGTGCCTTGAATATTGAATTTGGACTGAGTGAGAAGAAATTCAATGATCAGATAAGCTATGATGGACCCGCTATGTTACGATATGCTTAACAATGATACTACACAATGTCTTTACCTTTAATATCATCATATAATGTCTCAATAAAATGATAAATGCTAAGATGCTTGGAACCATCACCATCCTCAAATCCATGTTGAGTGGTAACGACATTTGTCACATTGAGTGTAAACAGGACGTGAGACAGTCTCACAAAACCGTCATAAAACTTGTGTAAAACCTGTGTGCTGTGTGCCTATGCAAGAGTGTGTGTTTGTGTGTAAATACATTATTAACATACATACAAACATACATACATATTTACATACATACATACATACATACATACAGACAGACATACAGACATACATACATACAGACAGACAGACCTACACACACACACATACATACATACATACATACATACATATATATACATACATACATACATACATACATACATACATACATACATACATACATACATACATACATACATACAGAAATACAGACAGACAGACCTACACACATACATACATACATACATACATACATATACATACATACATACATACATACATACATACATACATACATACATACATACATACATACATACATACATACATACATACATGCATGCATGCATACATACATACACCTACATACATACATACATACATACATACATACATACATACATACACATACATACATACATACATACATACAAATACATACATACAAAAACATACAAACATACATACACACACACAAGGATAGGTAGATAATATATTCTGTTTCATTGAAAATTATATCTTCCACCACATGCAGCCAACAGAAACGCAGTCCCCCCCCCCTCTCCTCTCACACACACCAGTTAAATGGCGACAACATCCAAGCAAGCAAAACTGTATTATAGATTGTTGGTTGGTTGTGTCAGAGAAACGAGAGTTGAAGAGGCATTGGTTTGCGAAAATGGAGGAGGGGGGTGTAAGATTGTAAGATGGTAAGGCCATGTTTAGGTCCAGTGCCTGGAGCAACGCTAGATCTACATGTTCCTGAAGTCGTGAAATCAGGCTTTGCTTATTGGTCGAGGTCGTAGGCATTCAATGGGTTGGGGGGGGGGTTCTTTTTCTTTTTCTCCGTAGAACGACAAGTTTTCAAGGGAAAAGTGACTGCATAGTATGTACTCCTGCTCTCCCTCCTCTCTCTCTCTCTCTCTCTCTCTCTCTCTCTCTCTCTCTCTCTCTCTCTCTCTCTCTCTCTCTCTCTCTCTCTCTCTCTCTCTCTCTCTCTCCCCCTCCCATAGACTGTCATGTATGGGGTGTATAAGGATGTGACTGAGAGAGGGAGGGAAATGTGGGGTGGGTAGAGAGGTAGGGAGAGAGGCAGAGAAGAAGAGGGAGAGAGAGATGTAGAGAGAGAAGTATATAGAGTATTAGAGAGAGGAAGAGGGAAATGGGAGAGGGGGTGGAGTAGAGAGATGGAGAGAGAGAGAGAGAGAGAGAAGAGAGAGAGAGAGAGATAGAGATTAGAGAGAGAGAGAGAGAGAGGGAGAGAGGAGAGAGAGAGGAGAGAGAGAGACTTAGAGATTAACAATTTTTTTCAAGGAGATCTACTAAGACTAAATCAACTTTAGACAGACAGAATAGAGAATACCACTTCAACCTACATTGAACAATATTCTGGTAATACCACATCAGCTTACACATTGACAAGAATATGCCATCTGGTAATACCACATCATCATTGACAAGGAATAATCTACTAATACTAAATCAATCTACACATTGACAGAGGAATATGCCATCTGGTAATACTAAATCAACATTGACAAGGAATATGCCATCTACTAATACTAAATCAACCTACACATTGACAAGGAATATGCCATCTGGTAATACCACATCAACTTACACATTGATAAGGAATATGCCATCTACTAATATGACAAGGAATATGCCATCTGGTAAATACCAAATCAACCTACACATTGACAAGGAATATGCCATCTGGTAATACCACATCAACTTACACATTGACAAGGAATATGCCATCTGGTAATACTAATAACATTGACAATATCACTGGTACATTCAACTTTACATTGACAAGGAATATGCCATCTGGTAATACCACATCAACTTACACATTGACAAGGAATATGCCATCTACTAATACTAAATCAATCTACACATTGACAAGGAATATGCCATCTGGTAATACTAAATCAACTTACACATTGATAAGGAATATGCCATCTACTAATACTAAATCAACCTACACATTGACAAGGAATATGCCATCTGGTAATACCACATCAACTTACACATTGATAAGGAATATGCCATCTACTAATACTAAATCAACCTACACATTGACAAGGAATATGCCATCTGGTAATACCACATCAACTTACACATTGACAAGGAATATGACAATACCACATCAACCTACACATTGACAAGAATATGCCATCTGGTAATACCACATCAACTTACACATTGACAAGGAATATGCCATCTAGTAATACCACATCAACTTTACACATTGACAAGGAATATGCCATCTGGTAATAATACTTACACATCAACTCTGGTAATACACATCAACTGACAAGGAATATGCCATCTGGTAATACCACATCAACTTACACATTGACAAGGAATATGCCATCTGGTAATACCACATCAGCTTACACATTGACAAGGAATATGCCATCTGGTAATACCACATCAACTTACACATTAACAAGGAATATGCCATCTGGTAATACCACATCAACTTACACATTGACAAATCTATTTCTTTAAGGAATTCGCCATCTGGTAATGCTATGCATGTATAAAAAAAAACTTACACATTGGCAAGTCGCTTTTTCAAGGAATCTGTCATCGGGTAATACTTGTACTTAATCAACTGATAAATTGGCAAATCTATTTTGCAAGGAATTCGTCGTCGGGTAATACTTGTACTAGATATACATCAACTGATAAATTGGCAAATCTTTTTTCAAGGAATTCGTCATCGGGTAATACTTGTACTACATCAACTGATACATTGGCAAATCTTTTTTCAAGGAATTTGTCATTTGGTAATACTTGTACTAGATCTAAATCAACTGATACATTGGTAAATCTCTTTTTCAAGGAATTAGTCATTTGGTAATACTTGTACTAAATCAACTGATACATTGGCAAATCTCTTTTTCAAGGAATGTCATCTGGTAATACTTGTACTAAATCAACTGATACATTGATACATTGGTAAATCTCTTTTCAAAGAATTTGTCATTTGGTAATACTTGTACTAAATCAACTGATACATTGGCAAATCTCTTTTTCAAGGAATGTCATCTGGTAATACTTGTACTAAATCAACTGATACATTGGTAAATCTCTTTTTTCAAAGAATTTGTCATTTGGTAATACTTGTACTAAATCAACTGATACATTGGCAAATCTTTTTTCAACGAATTCGTCATCGGGTAATACTTGTACTAAATTAACTGATACATTTGGCAAATCTATTTTTCAAGGAATTTATCATCGGGTAATACTTGTACTACATCAACTGATACATTGGCAAATCTATTTTTCAAGGAATTTACCATCTGGTAATACTTGTACTAAATCAACTTACATATTGGCAAGTTTCCATGTCAGGTGATTCGCCATATAGTAATACCATAATATCAACTTCCACATTGTAAGTTTCTTTCTCAAGGAATACTCCTGCATGTTATGAGACATCAATTTTCACATTGGCAAATCTCCGTTTCAGGAATTCGCCATATCGTAATACATCTACCAAATATAAACTTACACATTGGCAAATTTCTTTCTATGAATTTTTTTTGTATGATATTACGATACATCAACCTACATATTGGCAAATCTCTTTTTCATGAATTTTCCTGCATGATATACGATACATCAACTTACAAATCTCTTTTCTATGAGTTTGTCTGCATGATATTACGATACATCAACTTACAAATCTCTTTTTATGAGTTTGTCTATGATATTACGATACATCAACTTACAAATCTCTTTTTCTATGAGTTTGTCTGCATGATATTACGATACATCAACTTACAAATCATTGTCTGCAATATTACGATACATCAACTTTTTCAAATCTCTTTTTCAGGGAATTGGTCCTGCTCTTAATCGACATGGTGGTATTGGCAGTGGTACACAAGTCCTAAACATAAAAATCTTGACGCACCCGACACCCTTTCTAGAATAATCCACGCAGTTCGGTGTGTTGAGAAATAGCCAATATAAAACAAAACACAAAATAAAAAATAAAGTAGTCCCACAACTGACTGTGGTGGCTGCTACAGCAATCTCAACAACAACAAAAAACCCCAAATGAAAAGCGATCCGTGGAAGAGAGCGAGAGAGAGAGAGAGAGAGATGGGTTAAAATACAGTGTGTCTTTAAATGTATAGCTTAGAATGTCATCCGTTTGGGGAGGGGGAGAGGGGGGGGGTGTGGAAATGGGAGGTACTTCCTTGTTTAAAGGGGTGGTCGAAATGTGTATTCACCAATAAACGTCTCCGTTATCTCAAACCAAATCTTTCTATCCTTTGAAATGTGTCACACCAAATCTTTGTACTTCCTTGTTTAAAGCCGACATCATGGTTACAAGGTCGAAATATTTATTCACCAATAAACGCTCCGTTATCTCAAACGTCGAAATCTTCATCCTTTTCAAATCTCACAGCATGGCTGCCTTGTCGGTGTATAGAAGCTTCATCAGATCAGGCGTCACGGACCTCACTACCTCCTCCTTTCCTCCTCGCGGCCTTCCCTTCCTTTTTCCAACCACATCTTCCTCCCCTCCTTTTCCCCCCGTTTCCTTTCCTCCCTCCCTCCTTTCGCGACAAAAATCTTCATCTTCCTTTTCCCCGTTTCCCTTCCTCCCTACTTCCTCTCCAGACCCTATTTTCCTCCTTCTTTTCCCCGTTTCCCCTTCCTTCCTCTATCGACCACATCTCCCTCCTCCTTTTCCACGTTTCCCTTCCTCCTCCTTCCTCTATCGACCTTCATTTCTACTCCTTTTCCCCGTTTCCCTTCCTCCCTCCTTCCTCTATCGACCCTATTTTTCTACTCCTTTTCCCCGTTTCCCTTCCTCCTCCTTCCTCTATCGACCCTATATTTCTACTCCTTTTCCCCGTTTCCCTTCCTCCCTCCTTCCTCTATCGATCCTATATTTCTACTCCTTTTCCCTCGTTTCCCTTCCTCCTCCTTCCTCTATCGATCCTATATTTCTACTCCTTTTCCCCGTTTCCCTTCCTCCCTCCTTCCTCTATCGACCCTATATTTCTACTCCTTTTCCACGTTTCCTTCCTCCCTCCTTCCTCTATCGACCCTATATTTCTACTCCTTTTCCACGTTTCCCTTCCTCCTCGCTTTTTCTCTCACCCCGACTATATTTTCCTATTCACTCATTCCTTGTTTCCCTTCCTCCTTCCTCTCTCGACAACATCTTTCTGCTCCCTCTTCTTCCTCCTCTAACACGCCTGCCTCCCACCTCCCTACATCGCTTCCTTCCTCCTCCTCTCCATCACAATTTCTTCCTCTCTTCTTCCTCCCCTCCCTCTCCCTCTGTAGTGTCTGTGTCTGTCTGTCTGCCTTGTCTGTCTGTCTGTCTCTGTCTCTGTCTGTCTGTCTGTCTCCCTCCCTCCCTCCCTATCTCTCTGCCTCTCTCTCTCTCTCTCTCTCTCTCTCTCTCTCTCTCTCTCTCTCTCTCATTGTCTCTGTCCATCTGTCAGTCTGTCTCTCCCTCCCCCTCCTCCCCCTCTCTCTCTCTCTCTCTCTGTCTCTCTCTCTCTCTCTCTCTCTCTCTCTCTCTCTCTCTCTCGTTGTCTGCCTGTCTGTATGTCTGTCTGTGTCTGTCTGTCTGTCTGTCTGTTCGTCTGTCTCTCTCTCTCTCTCTCTCTCTCTCTCTCTCTCTCTCTCTCTCTCTCTCTCTCTCTCTCTCTCTCTCTTTTCTTCTCTCTCTCCCTCCCCTCCTACTCTCGCAACCAAACCTCCCTCATCCTCTTCCAGCCCCAACTCCTCAGTACTAAAGAGGTGGGCCTAATTGACGGTTACGTGTGCGACTGATGACTTACTTGTATACCTGCGTCAATAGTCAACGTTTTCACCGTGAACTACGTACTAGTTTCGACCCTTTTCACTTATGTTTCTATTATTTATCTTAAACCTGACCGCGTTCAAGCTCCTCAAAGAGGCGATTTATGGTACAATCGGTCGGTAATGTGGTCATGACAAGTTTGTACATTGCACAGATATGTTTCTAGGTCGGGATGGGGGGTATTTTTTGACGACGTTGTATTTTTGGTGGGAAAAGGTAGCTAACTCTGTTTTTTATTAGTATTTGACTAAGCTAAGAGTAGTAAGTGCCCAGGTATAGGTAAAGAAGGAGCTCATTTGTGTTTTGTTGGCGGGGGAGGGAAGTAAATATTTACACGCCAAAATCGGATGGTGATGATTCGACACCCATTTTGAGCATGGGAATTGAAACGGGTATGAGGGCTGACGTCACGTGGTTATTTTCAGCACGCCAGCATGGAATCGACACAGCCTCAAGAGAATAAAAGGCCATTTTTTCGGAAAATGGGACAGATCTAGTCTATCATACCAGTGGATAGAGCAGGTCATTCCCGTCATAATGATATAATAAAAGCTTAGTATCTATGATTTGAATTTATACGATTTGTTTTAGAAACAATACAGGCCTATCTTTGAACACAGCTATTATACAATAAAAAGCCAGAAATATCTAAAGTACAGCAAGCTGGTACTCATTGTGATCGCCACAATAACTGCTATCCAAAACAATCTCAAAATGAGTAAAAAGGTGCTGGTGCACTAAATGTCAATAAGAAATAGTTGAGAGCATCTCAAGGTTTTATGATGTTTCGAAAGTATTATCCTACTCTTTATTTAGGTTTATGGGAGAAAATGTATTCAAATAACAGAAAATAAGGCAAAATAATATTTTCAAGTCATCTTTTTTGTTCATCATTTCCTATCTGCTTTTTTTTTACTTCTCAACGTATCTTCATGAAATTTGGTATGGATGATGAGTGGGGGAAAACAAAGAAATGATCAGATGCTTATATATATATATATATATATATATATATATATATATATATATATATATATATATATATATATATATATATATATATATATATATATATATATATATATATATATATATATATATATATATATATATATTAGAGTTTTGGAAAAATTGAATTTTGTGTACCATATTTTTGTATATGTTTGGTTGTTCTCATATGCTACTTTCAAAATTCATAAAATCAAAACTTACTAATGAAACACAAATCCGATGTGATCAAATTTAGATATTGTATCAAACAAGGTGTGGGCCAAGTTTGAAATAAATTTGTTGAAAAATGAAAAAGCCTATCGACCACCGAGGGCCAGGAAAAAAGCAACGACATATTTCAACTCAGTACACCATGCCCATTACACCTATACATAAATTAAATTTATAGGAACAAACCGGAAATGTTTCACAGGCAACAATGTAGAAACATCAGGAGGAGTAATAGGTAAAGAAGGAGAGACAACAACTTCTCAAATGGAGAGAGACTAATAGATTTTTGCCTAAAGAATAACATGAAAATAGCTAACACATTTTTTTCCTCATAAAGATATCCACAAATATACAAGACTAAATGAAGACACATGTGAAAAGTCAATGATAGCACTACATAATAGTTAGCAGCTCCCTTTTTTACAGTACAATGGATGCAAGAGTAAGCAGAGGAGCAGAAATATTAGTGATCATCACCTAGTGATCGCCAAAATGAGATTACTAACTGAAGAAAACAAACAGAAAAGGAAAGAGAAGAAAGCTACTCAACTCAAAATAGAAGAATTAAATAAACCAATAGTAAAACAGATATACCAATCCCGGATAAAAAGAATTATCAGTGAAAGGCAGATGGATCTGCAGATAGCACAATAGAAGAAAAGTGGCAAATGTATAAAGAAACACTCCTCAGTTGTACTGAAGAGGTCTGTGGTAGGAAACAAATTAAAGGAGATAGGAAAAGAACAGCATGGTGGAATGAGAATGTCAAGACTAAGATCAAAGAAAAGGTGCCTGGAAGAATACTGCAAACAAAGAGACCAAGGATAGAAGATTAGTGAGTAAAAGAACTATCGCAAGGGAAGTGGGAAAGCAAACAGGAACAGTGGGAGAGTTTGACAAAGACTTTAAGGCTATCAAGGAAATCAAAAGCTGTTCTGGGGGAGCAATGAAGAGCATGAGAAAGACCAAAGCATGCCCAATACGACAAATTAAGAATGCCAAAGGAGAAATAATGAAAGGAGACAGCGAAATCATGGAAACATGGGAAAGTATTTTCAACAATTACATAATCCCTCCAGAACATATGAAACAAGGAGTACAGATCAATTATTAAGAGTAGCAAGTAATCCGAGAGGAGACAGCTGAAGATGTAGATATCTCAATGGAAGAACTCCAAACAGCTATAAGAAAAGTGAAATTAGGAAAAGCCCCAGGAGCAGATCAAGTTTATCACGAAATGATTAAAACCAAGAGAGAGAGGCAGACAAACTACTACATGCAATATGTCAAGAAGCATGGAAGTCCAAACAGGTGCCAGACGACTGGAAAAAGGGAACGGTAGTCCAATACATAAGAAAGTCAACTATGGAATGCTCAAACTATAGAGGGATATCACTACTTAGCGTACCAGGAAAAGTGTATGCCAGGATTCTGGAAATGAGACTAAGGAAAAAGTAGAGGATCAGATTGAAGAACATCAGAGTGGATTTAGACCAGGAGAAGTGTACAAGACCACATATTTACAATTAGACAAATAATAGAAAAATCCTTGAGAGAAACATTGACTTGCACCTGTGTTTTATTGACTTAGAAAAGGCATTTGACACTGTGAGGAGGGACGAACTATGGCATTCCTTAAAAGAACACAATGTAGAGCAAAATTTAATAGAAGCCATTAAAAGTTTTTACAATAAACCAACATGTGCAGTGAGAGTAGCTGGAAATGATCTGAAGAATTTGAGGTAGATATAGGAGTAAGACAGGGTTGTATTCTTAGTCCTCTTTTGTTTATCACATTTATGGATTCAGTCGCAAAGGCATCATAAAAAGGAAGAAAATGAATGTAGGTATGTGGAAGCTCAAACCAGTAAATGTATCAATGCTTTCATTTGCTGATGATTTAGTTCTGTTTGGAAAATCAGAAAGGTACCTCCAGTCAAATATCAACATAATGAATAATGAATTAAATAAAAGAGAAATCAGCCAGAAAATCCAAAAGCAAGTGCAATATATAACCATCTAGCAAAGGCATTTGTAGGTAAACAAAAATTGTCAACAAAAACCAAAATGGCAATATGCAACAGTTTATTGTCCTACTCTCCTCTATGGCAGTGAAACCTGGACCTTAGACAGTATGGAATACAGTAGAGTGCAGGCATCCGAAATAAAATATCTTAGAAGAGTAGTAGGGAAATGTAAGAGACAAAATCAGAAACACAACAATAAGAGATCAAACCAAAGCAGATAGCATAAAAACTAAGATAGAAATGAATCAACTGAGATGGTTTAGGCATGTTAACAGAATGAATGACAATAGAATAGCTAAATCAGTATACAGTGCTAAAACTCAAGGTAAAAGACCAAAAGGCAGACCTCGGAGAAAGTGGGAAGAAGATATAAAAGAGGCATTAACGCAGAGAAATTTAACTTTTCATAGAAGGAAACAGAAAATGTCAGGATAGGGCTGCCTGGAGAAAGATCATTTCGGGCATCTAAAACCCATACACCGGAAGGTAGAATGGGAACTGATAAAGAAAGAAAGAAAGTGTTTGGAATGTACTACTGTGTGTGAGTGTGTACGCGTGCTTGCATGCGTTTGTGTACGTGTCTCATGTGTGTCTCATGTGTGTATGTATGTTAGTGCGAGCGTAGGTGCGTGCGTGTTTGTGAGTTTATGTGCGTGTGTCCCCGAACGCGTAGGTGTATGAGTAGTGTAGGTGAGTATGTGTGTGGTTGTGTGTGTGTATGTATGTGTGTGTATGTATGTATGTGTGGTTGAGTGTGTATGTATGTGTGTGTGGTTGTGTGTGTATGTATGTGTGTGTGCGTGCGTGTCTACGCGTGTGTGAGACAAAGGCAGGCAAGTGTGAAAGTGGATAAACTCATTAGCAGGGTGAGCGTGAAGCACTTGGACGGGTACTCAGAGGGTGGCACTTGGCCGGCCTTTGATTGCAGGGAGAGGAGAGGAGAGGAGATGCTACCACGTTAGTACCTACCGACGGCATGGTGTGGTCGTGCTGGTGAGGTGGCGGTGGGTGAGACAGACACAGACGTGAGGTGAGCGTGAGCGAGACACAGTGAGACAGTCGCACAGACTACCATTACCATTACCATTAACACGTTTGACTACTGACTGACTATCACGACATGACAAGTCGTGAGGGTGGGGGTGGGGTGGGGGGAGATGTCTGGCTAGGACAGGCAGACAGACAGAATAGCTTGTCTACTGAACGCAGAGAGAGAGAATAGCTTGTCTACTGAACGCAGAGAGAGAGAGAGAGAGAGAGAGAGAGAGAGAGAGAGAGAGAGAGAGAGAGAGAGAGAGAGAGAGAGAGAGAGAGAGAGAGAGAGAGAGAGAGATCAGACAGACAGACATAGATAAACAGACAGACAGGGATGGAGATAAAATATACAGCCAGGCGAACGAATTGAGAGCAAGACAGTCAAAGACAGATAAAGACAGAAAGACAGTCAAACAGATAATATACAAAGAGAAGGACAAGTAAAAGAGTTAAAGGAAGGAAGAAGAATCTACCAGCATCGCCCACCAATCGCCCACGAATGAAAGAGAGGGGGTGGGAGGGATAGGAATAGAAAGAGAGAGAGAGGGGGAGGGAGGGAGGGAGAGAGAGAGGGAGGAGGGAGGGGGAGGGAGGGAGAGAGAGAGAGAGAGAGAGAGAGAGAGAGAGAGAGAGAGAAAAGAGAGGAAAGGAGAGACAGACAGACAGAGAAATCACTAAACAAAGCTTTTCATCCATGACTCATCACATAATATGTAAAGAAAGAATAGCGACAAAGACAAGCGCACCGCCTGGCACGTGCACACCAAACAATGTACACTATAATATTTATATAAGTTCCCTTACAAACTGAGCTTTGGAGTTGACGGAACGCACATGCCACACGAACTGGTGGTGGCAGTGATATATTTAGGTCGTACAGTACAGAATATGTCATGTCCACGGATAGATCTAGTCTGCCACACACACACACACACACACACACAGAGAGCTAGCTAGTTACAACAGGAACGGAAAGCAAAGAAAGAACGAGATTCTAATGTCTCTTGTTTCTGTTCTGGTTGGATGCCGTGCCGACCCTTCCATTCAGTACGTCATAGATAGCTTATTACTGTATGTAGCCATGAAGCAGACGATAGACATACACCGACCTGGCATCTGCTGATGACTCACGCTGACACCTCGCCTGGCGGTACGTACAAGCGCAATTTGTTCCCCCCGACTTGAACGAATTATAAAGACGAAAGAAACGGAGAATCGTATCATTATGAGAACGCACATAGTTTTATTTAAGTCTTTTTTTCTTCGTTTCTTACCATTGAAGTTTTCATCGTCCACTATTAGCGGTGATCTCAGGAGGACTTTAAAGACATTGTAAAAACAGTGAAAGGAAATAAATAAAAACCTAACTGACAATAACGCCCGCCAACCACCCAGGTAAATTAATTCCAAGTCCTCAACTCTGCTAGGAGCATACAGTACAGCCTACCTGTTAGACTCTGCATGACAATACTCTGATAAGATTCTTCTCTAACTATATATCCAGGTATTCATTCACACATAAGTAACGAAAGCAGAATGAACAATCTTTCCTAAGACTACAACGTTGCGG